>JAOWBW010000857.1:65537-280870 GCA_026119855.1 Campanula takesimana
TGGATACATTAGTTTTTTTCCAAGTGCAACACTTAGATACAATACTTATTACCCTATTGTATCCAAGTGTAATCGATTTTTTTAATGTATCTAAATCAATTGTATCTAACATATAGACCCTTGATTTTTTTTTCTAAAATGGTTATGATTGGTTCTCACGGTTCTCACGATATTTAGGTTCTCATTTGAGCACCTATACCTACGCTATATATATATATATATATATGGGCCTGTGGGTCATGGATCCGGGTCATGGGTAAAAAATGACCCGTCTATACTATGAGACGGGTCATGATGTTCTCATACAAGTTTTTGTCTTTTTATTATTATTATTATTATATTTTTTCATTTTGCACTCTGATTGTACAACATAAAAACTGTTAAAGTGTCAAAATTTAATCTCTCACGAATCGGCGGTCGCTGTTTAAGATGAGACTGTGATCAAAATACAGTTATAGATTTTTTGAATAATCAAACGATAAAAAATTCAAAAAAATAATAATGAGACTGCTGTATAATTTAACTGCATAAACTCAAACCCTTTATCTCCTGCTTAATTTAAATTGTCTCTCTTTTTACAACTAATTATAATTACTTACGAATTTAATTTAATTTAATTGTAACTAGTGTTTTTAAAACCCTCATAATATTGAAACTTACTCCACCTATTTCCCCATTGTAATATATATAAAAAATGTAAAAAGTCTTTGTAAGAAATAACTATAAACAAACTGATTCATCATATCTCTCTCACCTACACTGACTTTTTCAATCAACTGCGATCACATTTGGACTAATATTTAACGGGCAAATTGCAAATTGGTAACATGTGTTTGTCTCATGTTTGCAATCCCCAACCCGAGAGTTTAATTGTGCCAATCAGGCAGCTAAGTTTGTCAATTTGTTGCAATGTGGTGAATAAACTAACTTTTCGTTAATTTTTTAACGGACTTAAACATATGTGCCTCACACGTGACTTTTGAGAAGGGAAATCTTATCAATTCCTAGAACATGAGCAAGGCACATATTTATTGAGGGGGTCAACTTGCAAGTTTTTGAAAATAAAGGGAATAATTAAAAAATAAACTCAAAATTCTTACACCACCACAAGCACAACCACCATCTCTTACACCACCACCATCGCCACCCTTAACAACACTACCACCAACATCTCTCTCCATTCCCAACGCTAGCACAACATTCACTCTCCTTCACCTTCGATCTCTCTCCATTCCCAACCCCAAAATCCATTCAAAACCAGATCTAAAAAGAGAGAGAGAGAGAGAGGGGGGGGGAGTCTGATTGAAGATTTCAAAATTAAACCCTGCAAAGTTGAAGCATACGACTAAAATGGCAAGGGCGGCGGTGCTGACGGAGATGCAAGAGGCTCAGGCGAGCTATGAATTGAGGGTGGCCAGGGGTGGTGTGGCTTGGAGGGGAAGGGATAGGATGAGGCAAATCTGGTTAAAGACAAATCTGGTTGGGTCGGTTATAAGGCAAGGGCGGTGGATGAAGGGGGTCGCTGGTCGGCCGGGAAAGATGGTGCGACGGGTGGAAATGGGGGAGGGTTTTGGGTTCTTGAGTTTTTTTTTTTTTTTTTGGGTCAAATGTAATTGGAAGAGAAGTGTATAAGTTACAAATGTAAGGATATATTGGTCATTTTATTTCTCAAACCTTTCATGTGCAGCTCACATGGTCCTTATTTCTTTTTATTTTTTTCTTTATGTTCGGATTGCCAAAATTGCCCTTTCCAAAAGTCATGTGCGTGGCACATGTGTTTAGCTTCACCACATTGCAACATATGTTTAAGATTTCCCTTCTCAAAAGTCACGTGTGAGGCACATATGTTTAAGTCCGTTAAAAAATTAACGAAAAGTTAGTTTATTCACCACACTGCAACAAATTGACAAACTTAGGTGCCTGATTGGCACAATTCAACTCTTAGGTTGGAGATTGCAAACGTGGGACAAACACATGTTACCAATTTGCAATTTGCCCAATATTTAACCTTTGCTTCTACTTTATTTCCATAAATATATAGATTTTGATCTAGCCAATAAGCTTTATGCAACTTCCCAAATTTGACCCCATTTTCTTATACTACTACTTTGTTATTGATTTGCTTAAACACCTTTTTGGTTCACCCTGCTGAGATCTCATCAATGAAAGTAGAGTTGAATTGAAAAACTGTCACATGAGATTAAAGTTAATCACAGTCAGAAGTAACATAAAATATTCCTGACAAAATATTTGTTATTAAGTGTACTGAATAATGGGACTTGAACAAGTACATAATTTATACTTCCTCCGTCTCATAATAATATGTGCGATATTTATTTATTTATTCCTGTTACAAAGTTAGTGTTTCATTTTTGAATAAGAAAATAATTTTAGTGCTATTAATACCATATACAGATCAAGTTTTTTTTTTTTTTTTTTTTTAATAAATCAAATGTGGTATTTACTAAAAGAAAGGGATAGTATGAGACTAATGATCATAGCTGAGGAATATAATAAAGATTTTTACTTTTTGTTGCAGCTTTCATGGTTGTGTGTTGTAGTATTTGATTGTTAACCATATGAGACCACTGACCATTTCTCATGGTTAGCCATAATGCCATATGGTCACTTATTATGGTGCTTTGACAACTTATGTACTACCAACTTACACTATTATTAGGGAACAAGAGGGGATGACTAATCTCTTTTATTTTTTATCATTATTATTTGTCATAAAAAAGGAACTATTTTACTTAATTTTGATCGAAAACTACATTTATTTTTGGATGAGTATTACTCTTTGTCCCTAAATCCTAAATGAATGTCAATTTTCAAAATATTTTGTCTCTATCTAAATGAATATCTTTTGCAAAAATAACTTTGTTCCTAAATGTTTTTTTATCAATTTTTTTACTAGACTCTTTATACTTGCGAAACAAAATGTCTAGGAAGATGGTTACATGGTTATATACGAATTTTTTCCATTAAATTATATAAATAACTGAAATTTTCATATATCCTCTAAAATAAAATTTCAACAATTATTTAAAAAAGACAAGAGAGTAGTAATAGAGTACAGTAATAGTTTTTTTTTTTTCTTCCAATATGTGAGGAAAATCTGAGTGTTTCTAAGTACAAGGACACTTGGTCGTTAATTTAGTGAGCAAGAAGAGTTATGGGTAGACTATTTGTAGGTGTACCACATCTTGCGGCTTCTTTAAGATGTGCCCTCCTCCCTTTTTGTTGAAAATGAAATGGATAGTTATGAGGCATGTCATTTCGTACCACTCTACCATTTATGGAACATAAACAATGGGTTGAGAATTTTTTTTAAAAAAAAAAAATGGTCAAGGACGACGATTTTTGTTTCTTATCTCAAAATTTTAATAATTTTTATAGATAAAAGAAAATATTACATTACGTATGTGATTAATGTTTTATTTGTTGGTAGTATGACTGATTGCATTCATACTTTTAGAAGGCAAAAAGGGGCAATTCACATTTAGTCACTCATTAGAATCTAAACTACCACCTAGTCCAAGGTATTTTCAATATTACCACCTAGTCCAAGGGATATTAAAAGGGCATGAATGCCCTTACTAAATGACTGGAAATTACATGATTACCCCTCCCTCCTCAACCTTTCACCTTCTCACCGGTCAACAACTTTGACCGACCGGCCACCACCTCCGGCCGACCACCACCTCCGGCAACCTTTTTCCGGCCAGTTTTCCGGCAATATTTTCCGGTGACATTTTCCGGCCACCATATTCCGGCGGTCACCTCCGGTGACCATTTTCCGGTGACCACCTCCGGCAACCATTTTCCGGCCACCATTTTCCGGCGACCACCTCCGGCCACCATTTTCCGGCTACCGTTTCCGGCGACCATGTTCCGGCCACCATTTTCCGGCGACCACCCCCGGCCACCATTTTCCGGTGACCACCCCCGGCCACTATTTTCCGGTGACCACCTCCGGCAACCATTTTCCGGTGACCACCTCCGGTCACAATTTTTCGGTGACCACCTCCGGCGACCATTTTCCGGCCACTTTTCCGGCGACATTTTCCGATCACCATTTTCCGTTGACCTTTTCCGGCCACCTTTTCCGGCGACCACCTCCGATCACCTTTTCCCGGCGACCACCTCCGGGCCACCTTTTCCGGCTGCCATTTTCCGGCTACTACTTCCAACCACCGTTTTCCGGCGACCATCTCCGGCCACCTTTTCCGGTGACCATTCTCTGGTGACTATCACCGGCAACCATTTTCCGGCCACCACCTCCGACCACTTTTTTCCGACAAACATTTTCCGGTGACCACCTCCGACGACCATTTTCCATTGTCCATTTTATTTTTATGAAAAAAAAACAATAATTCTTTATTTAAAAAACAACTACACATTTTCTACAAGAACAAATTAAAAGCTCTTAGCAACAAATTCACATTTTTTTAAAAAAAAAATATTTTTTTTCAAGAACAAATTCACAGTTGTTTCAGAACAAGTTCACAGTTGTAAGTTCGCATTTGTTCCAAGAACAAATGTAAATTTGTTCTTGTTCCAATTGTAAGTTCGCATTTGTTCCAAAAAAAATAATTCACATTTGTTCTTGTTCCCAGAACAAGTTCGCAATTATAAGTTCACAATTATAAGTTCGCAATTGTTCCAAGAACAAGTTCGCAATTGTTCCAATAACAAGTTCGCACTTGTTCCAAAAACAAGTTCGCAATTGTAAGATCGCACTTGTAAGTTCACAATTGTAAGTTTGCAATTGTAAGTTCGCAATTGTTCCAATAACAAGTTCGCACTTGTTCCAAAAACAAGTTCGCAATTGTAAGTTTTCAATTGTAAGCTCGCAATTGTAAGTTCGCACTTGTAAGTTCACAATTGTAAGTTCGCAATTGTAAGTTCGCAATTGTTCCAATAACAAGTTCGTACTTGTTCCAAAAACATGTTCGCAATTGTTCAAACAAGTTCACAGTTGTAAGTTTACAAATTGTAAGTTCAAAAATGTAAGTTCGCAATTGTAAGTTCGCAAATGTAAGTTCGCAATTGTAAGTTCGCAATTGTTTCAATAACAAGTTCGCACTTGTTCCAAAAACAAGTTCGCAATTGTAAGTTCGCACTTGTTCGAACAAGTTCACTGTTGTAAACAAGTTCACACTTGTTACAAGAACAGGTTCACAGTTCTTCTCAGGCCAAATTCCAAAAACAATTTCATATTTTCAAAGAAAAGCGCATTTTTCCAGAATAAATTCAC
The DNA here is from genome assembly GCA_026119855.1 of Campanula takesimana. Taxonomy (NCBI): domain Eukaryota; kingdom Viridiplantae; phylum Streptophyta; class Magnoliopsida; order Asterales; family Campanulaceae; genus Campanula; species Campanula takesimana. Next base: position 70,798 of record JAOWBW010000857.1, read on the forward strand.
AGTTATTTAAAAAAAATGTTTTACAGTTGTTCCAAGAACAAGTTCGCAATCGTTCAAAAAAAAAAAAAAAAAAAAAAAAAAAAATCACAGACATTTCAAGAACAAGAACAAGTTTGTAATTGTTCCAAGAATAAGTTCCAAAAATAACACGGTAGCAGAAAAATTGTCCTCTATAATTCTACAAAATTTAAAGCATTTCTCCCCATCATTTATCATTTCCTCATGTACTAACAAGCCAATCATCTAACAAATGAGCCTATTAGCATATCAACAAATTAATAAATTTTTGTACAATAGAAGAAAAAATTAATTTCTAGAAAAATTACTATCTACGAGAAGAAAATGATCTCAATTTTTACTTGCATTTACTGGATCTGGAAAATTGAGGGAGTTTGAAACGGCCGTGGACGGGTGGTGGAGAGGTAGGTCGCCGGAGGAGCTGAAGCAGAGTGGTCGGCGGAGGAGGGAGAGCGGAGGGTCGTCGGAGGTGGGGATCTGTAGAGAGAGAAAACAGTGAGAGAGTGTAGTGTGCGTGTGAGTCGATTGAGAGGAGAGGAGTGGTGTGGGGTACCGGAGAAGATGGAGGGAGGCGGTCGGAGGTTAGGAGGATGCCGGAGGTGGGCGTACGTGGCTAACGGAGTTTGGGAGAAGAGAGAGAAAGTAGAGAAAGGGAGGAGAAGTGCCACCTACCTGGAGTCAAATTTGACGTCGGATCTGATCTGGCCGGAGAGGAGCGGCCGGAGAAGACGGAAGGTGACAGTCGGCGGCTGTACGGTTGTGAGATCGCCGGTGATTTGTGGAGTAGAGAGAGAAAGTAGAGAGAGGAGGGGGCTAGGGTTAGGGCTTAAACAGATCAAAGGTGGAGGGGGAGGCGGAGATGGCCGGAGGAGGGGGTTGAAGGGTCGCCGGAGGAGGTGGTGGGGGATCGCCGGAGGTGGGTGTGGGGATAGAGAGAGAATGTAGTGAGAGAAAGTAGAGAGAGAATGTCTCTCCTTGTTTGTTCGCTGAATGGGAGGGGAGGGGAGGGGAGGGGGTTTTGTTTTAATAAGGGGTAATTTCGAGATTTAAAATATTATTGGACCTGATGGTAATTTATTTTTGTTTGTGGACTAGGTGGTATATGAAAATATAGCCTTGGACTAGGTGGTAATTTTGATTTGGATGGGGGATCAGGTGGTAATTTTCTCAGGCAAAAACTCTTGTGAAATCATCTCACCACGTGAGACGGATCTTCCATGGTGCGAGCGACCCGCTCCGCCTGCTCAGATAGCACTCACATAGCTTTGACGCGTGTCTTTCCAGCTTCCGCCACATGTTTTTCTCAAAATAGAAACTACACTAACTTTAAAATTCAATATCTTCAAATTTTGTAGTCGAAGAAAATTCCGAAAAAAACCCCCTTATTTTAGTCTCGTTAAGAAATCGAATATTTTTTTCCCAAAACAAGGTTGTTTTGTCTCAACGAGACCAATCAAACTAGATAGTTCATGATGTAGTTTTCAATTATTTTTTAACAAATCATGTTTTTTTAACAAACAAAAAAACTGAGTTGCTCGTCGCTTGAAATATAACACTTTTTATGAAAAATGTAACAGTGTAGTCTTAAAAAATAACTATTTTATTGTAAAATGTAACAGTAATTTTGCAAAAAAATAATAATTTGATAGTTTTTTTGTTAGAGAAATGATGCAATACGAGAATATAATTATACCAAATATTATAATTATATTGGTATTTTATTATTGATTGGTATTTTATTATTAGTTTAAGTTTAATTAGTATTTTTATTAGTATTTTCGTCAATAATTTTGATGGGTCATTTAAAGAAGGTTTTAGAGTAGGATTAGGAGATTTTTTTGCTATTTTTAAGTCCTATTAGGTTACTATATAGGTTAGGGTTAATTCTAGAAGGTTTAGGATTGTTTTTCAAGTTTTATGGGCACTATAAAATAGGCCTAAGGTTGTATTCCGAAAATTAGATTATTCTCAATAAAAATTGAATTGCAATTGCAATATTAGTTAAACCTTTTGGTTTTCAAGATTTCTTGTTGATTTCTTGTTTGGGGATTCCTTAATCCTTGCAGAAGAATTGTTCGTAGATCAATTCTTGATTACTATTTCGCTGCGTTTACATCAGTTGGTATCAGAAAAGGGAACGATCCTTAGACGATGACCAATTCCGGTGGAGACGACGGAGCCAGTCAACCCACTCTTGCAATTATCCTAGAGCGCATAGCAACTCAAGATCGCGAATCTAGGGAACATTCGGAGCGTCAAGCACAGGAAGCTAGAGAAGCTAGGGAAGCGGCTTTAGCTCTCCAACGCGAACAACATACCCAATTATTAGCGGCCTTGGCGGGATTGCGAGTTGGTGGCGGTGGTGGCAACCCTAATAATCAACATGGTCCTCGTGGGGATAACTTCCTTCATGATGAACCGATTAGAAGGGGATTTCGAGCTAATGGTGGTGGCGAGGATATGGGAGCTCTTCCGGTGGCACAGCAACCCAAAATTCGAGCGGATATTCTGTTCTTCTCGGGTGAGTTATCAATTGAAGATTTATGGACTGGCTTAATGAGGTTGAAATTGTTTTCACCTTAATGCGTGTTGAAGATGATAGAAAAGTCCCTTATGTGGCCTACAAGTTGAGTGGCGGTGCCTCCGCTTGGTGGGAACAATTTTGTAGACATAGGGCGCGTTCTAATCAACCCCAAATTGTTGAATGGAGGGATATTAAGAGGGAATTGAGAACTCAAGTTCTACCAGATGATTATGATCAATACATGCAAACCTCCGAGCCTATATTTTCCAACATATGGGTTGCTCAAGAAATTTGGTGGACTAAGCAGGTTCGTGAATTAGAAGCACCGATCGCTTTGATTAAAGATGTCCAAGGGGATACGATTCGTAATAATTTTTCCATGGGTGGAGAGATTGCGCCAGAATCGAAATCCGATGAACCACTTTTTGAAGTAGTGGTGGACGAAGAACATGAAAAAGAGTCCTTGGATGTGCATTCCGATGAGCCACTTTTTGAAGTGGTGGTGGAACATGAATGTGTGACCGAGTCATTGGACGTACATCCTTGGGAGCCCCCTTTTGCATTGGTGGTAACGGAAGGGTGTTTGGATGAGCATGCCGCAGCACCTGAAACAAATTCGCCAGACAGCAACCCAGAACAGCTCGACCGAATCGGCACGGCCGTGCTCAAATCAATGCACGACCGTGCACAAAATCGGCAGACGAGGGATGACTCGCGACAAGAAACGCACGACCGTGCTTCTTTTAAAGCACGATCCTGTCCGGCGGCAGTACATGATTCGCCCGCACCCAGTACCGTGGTCCAACCGCACCCATGTACAGACCCGCCCAGACCTGGAAGAATTTGGTCACATTCAGTTCCTTTCTTGGCCGAATACAATGTTGTCTTGACAGAAAATATTAAAACCGGCGGTGAACGATGGTCTTCTTTCCTACACTGTGCAACAGTGCCAAATTTCTTGAGGATCGGGAAGGAACGTGTTTATTCAAAATATATCTTCAAATGGAATGGACGACTTCAAATTGCAAGAACGAACTCGAGGACGAGTTCTTTTGAAGCGGTGGTGAATGATGCAATACGAGAATATAATTAAATCAAATATTATAATTATATTGGTATTTTATTATTAGTTTACGTTTAATTAGTATTTTTATTAGTATTTTCGTCATTAATTTTGATGGGTCGTTTAAAGAAGGTTTTAAAGTAGGATTAGGAGTTATTTTGCTATTTTTAAGTCCTATTAGGTTACTATATAGGTTAGGGTTAATTCTAGAAGGTTTAGGATTGTTTTTCAAGTTTTATGGGCACTATAAAATAGGTCTAAGGTTGTATTCTGAAAATTAGATTATTCTCAATAAAAATTGAATTGAATTGCAATATTAGTTAAACCTTTTGGTTTTCAAGATTTCTTGTTTGGGAATTACTTAATCCTTGCAGAAGAATTGTTCGTAGATCAATTCTTGATTACTATTCCACTGCGTTTACATCAAGAAAGTAATAATTGAAATGTAACAGTGTATATATATGATATAATTTGTTACACAAATGAATTTAATAGTTTTTATAGAGCAAATGATATCCTTTTGTCCTTTAATATAAAAGAGTAAGAATTTATGTGTATAATCAGTTATATTTTAATTGTTACTTTTTTTTAAAAAAAAACAATCAAACTATTTCATATTTTTTTTTAAATTTATTATATTACATTACAGAATTCCAATTGTTATATTCAATCCTCTAGCGGTCAAGTGCAACCACGGAGTTCGATCGATTCATGTATAGGAATGGTCGGAGTCCAGATCTCCTGTGCCCCTCCATGTGGCCCTCTAATCTGGACCGTTTATGTTGATATTGTAAACGGTCCAGATTAAAGGGGCACATGGAGGGGCACAAGAGATCTCCTCTCGAATGATCGTGTTCATAATCATGGATCATTTATCATTTTCATAATTGAAAATTAGACATTTAATTTAATTAAACCACGTGACTTGGGAGTTTGTGTTTAGTGGGATGGGTTTGGCTGAAGTAGGCCCTACACTTCTACCTCTCAAAAGTGACTGGGTGTTAGGAGGGTTGGATCAACAACCCGATCCAGCCCACCACATCCTACACTTAGACCTTTAGGCTACAAATAGTCAAATTTTATAAGACCATATACAATGGTTTCAACAAAAAAACCCATTCAACACCCACTTTATTACTCCACATCAGCTTCTCTCTCTTCCAACTCATCCATTCAACACTCATTCAACCAAACACCCTACAATGGTTTGTTTAATCTCTCATTCAACATTTTTCTCACTCATCATCCTATACCCACTACTTAAAATTTATTTTTTATTTTTATGATTAATGTTGAAATAGTTATTATTGAGATCCATTTTAAAAAAAAATGGGTTTTTTTTTTTCGTCGGAATACAATGAAACTTACGTCAATTTAAAGAGAATTTTTTTTTAGGAATTTTGGTGTAAAAAAAAAAAAAAAAAAAACTCATTTTCTGTGAAATAATTGAGCTCAAAAAATTGGGATAAAAGTAAAAAATAGAGCCAGCCAATCATGCGCTGACAAGTGTCAACACAAAAAAAAAAAAAAAAAAAAAAGGCTGACTTCAGCGCAGACGCGCCCTTGTCTGCGCGTGAAGTACACGCGCCTCTCTGGCCCAATAGAGAGGCGCCACGTGGCAAAAACAGACCCATCTCTTTCCCATTCACAGTGTGAATTTTTTTCACAAAAAAATTCACACAAACTCATTTCAACAACCATTGGAGCAATTCATGAGAATTTTTTTTGTGAATTTCAATTCAACACCCTCATTTTTGCCCCATTGTACATGGTCTAAGTTGAATCTCCAGTGATGGTCATTGGCCAGAAAAGTCCTAAACTCTAGCTACGAGATAATTTAACTACTCATTTTATCAATAAAAATATAAAAAAAATGCATAAATGTATTACTCACTCTGTCCTTAAATGAGTGTCATTTTCAAGAAATCTTTATCCGAAAATAAGTGTCTTTTTTTAGCATAACTTTCTCCCTAAATGTTTTTTTTTTCGAAATTTTTTTCACCGGTTTCTTTATACGTGCAAAACAAAATGTTTGGAAAGGAGATTACAAGATTATATATGAATATTTGCTACCAAATTGTACGACAAAGTTGAGATTTTCAGTGTCCTTTAAAATGAAATTTAGACACTCATTCAGGGACAGAGGTAGTACTTATTATCCACTTTATAAACTTTAAATTTACAACTACGGAGTACTCCCTCCGTCCCAGTTCACTTGAGACCTTTTGACCAAAACTGGTCAACTTAAGGTCGGTTTGACCAACACTTTATAGAAATATTTATGTTCCAAAAAACTTTTTAAAAATTGTTATTGAGAGGATTTTTAATGGTGGTCATTTTACATTTTTTTTTAATTTTTGTTCGGATCATAAATATTTCTATAAAGTGTTGGTCAAACCGACCTTAAGTTGACCAGTTTTAATCAAAAGATCTCAAGTGAGGTGGGACAGAGGGAGTATGTATTAGAAATTTAGAATATGAATATGTAATGGTAAGAACTTTTTAGGGATATTCTTTTCAAGAAAATTGACATCTAGGTATGTTTTTAATGTGTTATAGGCCAATTGGTATTAGATTTTTTGCTTTTTTTTTTTTTATTTCCTTTTCTTTTTTGAGCAGTACATAGCTGATAACTAATACTCCCTTTGTCCCATAATAATAATCTACATAAATTTCGTTTCGAGCATTCCACTGATAAATTTTTCTTTCGTTAAATAAAAAAACTATAATTTTTTTTCAATGGAACCCACTAATTATACTTATAATAGCTATCAATTACTATTAACTACTCCATTTGTTTTTTGAACAGCTGAACTATATCATTCATTTCAAGGCAATTGTCATCGTTTACAAATTCTTATGGAATCTGTTACAATCTTATCTAAAGCACTACCGTTCTATAGCCCTGCCTATTACAAATTCCTATGGAGTTTCTCCAATGTCGAACCTATTACAGCGAATGATATTTGCTTCTACAAGTTGATGTTGCAATCCTTCATATACGTCCTCGCGCCATCTGGTAGTTTGCTTGTCATGGAAGTCTTTGCGCCATCTGGTAGTCCTCTTGCCATTGACGTCGCCTCATCTGAATGATCACCTGTAGCTGCACAACTAATATACTACTTGTTTAATATATATATATATATATATATATATATATATATAAGTGCTCAAATGAGAACCACAATTGCGTGAGAACCAAGCATAACCATCAGATTAGAATCAAAATCAAGAGTTCAGATTATAGATACGTTGGATACACTTTGATACAATACATAAATTTTGATATTGCACTTGGATACATTAGCTAAACAAGTACTGTATCCAAGTGTTGCACTTGGATACAGTAGGTTAAAAACTAATGTATCCAATCGTATTTTTGAAAATTAGCTACTGTATCCAAGTGTATCCAATATATCTATAATCTGGACCTTTGATTTTGTATTTAATCAAACGGTTATGATTGGTTCTCACGGTTATCATATAAAATGGTTCTCATAGGAGCGCGACCATATATATATATATATATGGTCGCGCTCCTATGAGAACCATTTTATATGATAACCGTGAGAACCAATCATAACCGTTTGATTAGAAAAAAAATCAAGGGTCCAGATGTTAGATACATTGGATACACTTGGATACATTAGTTAATTTTCAAAAAACAATTGGATACATTAGTTTTTAACATAGTGTATTCAAGTGCAACACTTGGATACAATACTTATTAACCTATTGTATCCAAGTGTAATATCAATTTTTTTGTAATGTATCTAGTGTATCAATTGTATCTAACATATGGACCCAGTGGCGAGGCTAGGGCAAAGGCAAGGGGGTCATTCGACCCCTTTGAATTTTGGAATGTGTCAATTTTAGTACCTTCAGAATTTTAGAAAATGACATTTTACTACTAAAAATGATGGATTTATTCATTTTGACCCCCTTAAGTTTGAGAAAAAAATTGCACTATTTGACCCCCTTGTATGCTAAATTTGTAAACCTCAACAATAATACTTATCCCACAAACAACCTTGACCCCCTTTTTGAAAAATCCTGGTTTCGCCACTGTATGGACCCTTGATTTTATTTCTAATCTAATGGTTATGATTGGTTCTCACGATTCTCACGATATTTAAGTTCTCATTTGAGCACCTACCTATATATATATACTTATTATTTAATTGTCGTGTACACTTAAAATTGTTAAAATTTCGCAAAATGTTATGAGACAAGTGGAATATTAGAAAAGTCCTATAACTATACCAACTCTCTCACTATATGCGTAGTCCATAAACGTTCCAGCTCTTATGAACTTAATTAATGTAAACAGTTTAAAAAAATTGTAAATTAATTTGAAAGCAAAATTCATTTTTATATTATATACAGAACACTGAAAAAGTACAACTTTAAGAATATACTCTTGTAAGACTATTAGTAATTTTATTTTGAAAAAATAAGACTTTAAAATGAAAGGTGTACAACATGTTATGATTAGTTTATGAAAGTAACAATACTCTAATATGAGTAATCAAAAAAAATTAGTAATTCATAGGTGCCTTACATACCTCACCAAATACATTTGAATTAAGTAACCGCATGCACAGCCTATCGAAGTTGTTAACCCACCCTTGGATTCCTAAAACCAACATTCCCCCCCCCCCCCAAAGGATATAGATATACATTAATAAGTTATTTTACAAGCATAACCAGAGTTATAATTATCGTTTTAAAGTTGGAAAAGAGAGTTATGGTGTTGTCATGTGGACAAGTCATAAAGGAAATCTTAAATTTGGTGATGCCACATCAATATTATTCTCATAAATAAGTGACTTTTTATTTTTTCTTCATAATGTTAGTTAGAGCGAATTGCATTTTGGCCCCAAAGTTTAGGGGGTGTTTCCAAGTCAGACCTCATTCAATCACTATTTACATTTTAAGCCCCAAAGTTGTCATTCTGTTAGCATGTTAGGTCTTTTAACCAGCGTGTTAGAAAAAATCGTTAAATTATCACATACGGGTTACATGTCACTCAACGGAGGGTGCTTTTGACACATTGGTTCAAATTAAAGTTGATTTTCTATTTAAGTTTAATGGAATTTCTTATATTAAAGAGATAAAACAAATATCAATGATTCAAAATGTAAATCTGAAAAGTGTAGGGTTTAAATACAAAAACTAAACCCACCTCATCGTCTTCCTACCAACCCTTACCCTTACCCTCAACCTAGTCACCTCAATCTTCCCCACCACACTTCCGCCTCCTTTTTATTCTAATCCACCACCTCCCACATTCGCCTTTTCCCTCGCCATCATCCTATCTCCACTCTTCCTCTACAATTGTCACCCCCTATGCCAGATCTACAATCGAGAATCCATCAAGAAAAAAAAAAGACTAAACTTGCCATCACAACCCAGATTGATTCGAAAAAGACAAGAGCAACAACTTAACCCATGAAAAAACTATGGAGAATTTTTGATTTTTGAGCAAATTATCAATTTGGTTGAGAGAAAATTACCAACTTAAACTAAGAGAGACTATGGGGAGATAAACTTTAATTTGAGGGAAGCGTTGAGGGCAGCGGTTGGTGGCCGGGGTGGTGGTCGGAGACGGAGAAACTGAAGAACGGGGTTCAAAAAAATCCAATCTCTTCACTTATAGTGGTTTCATTTTATTGTTTTTAGCATTTATTTCAAAGTAAATATAAATAATAATTATGGTTCTTTCAAAATATGTACTATTAAAATAGTCAAAATATAAAACTATACTTGAGAATAAAATTTAATGCCTTGATTTTTAAAAACAAATTTATTATTATTTATTAATAATTAGATATTTTTAAATAAATTGTATTTTCTATCCTAATACGTTTAAAAAAATCATTTAACGCTTAAATGGAAAAAAAATCAGTTTGAGTATACATTTTCGTTCAATTTGCATTAAAATAACAATGAATGGATTATTGCTAAAAAAATATCCTCCATTAAGTGGCATGTGACTCGCACGTGATCATTTAACGATTTTTTTTAACAAAACTGGTTAAAAGATCTAACAGGCTAACGGAATGATAACTTTGGGGTCTAAATGTAAATAGTGATTGAATGGGTCTGACTTGGGAACACCGCCTAAACTTTGGGGCCCAAAATGCAATTCGCCCTATTAGCTAATATAAAGTGTAACCATTATGTTTAACTATATCATAGTAACTAATACTTATAATAGTACTCTCTCTGTCTTATAGTACATGTTCACTATTTTTTTTTGTCTATTCTAGAGTATATGTCTACTCCTAAAATGACAAAAAATATTTATTATTCTTCTCACTCATTCTCTATACTACTTTACTTTTATACGTTAATGTTTAGCCTTTTTGTATTGATAATTTAATTTCATGAGTTTTCGGATTGAATTTTAGCTATGGATTTTTTTAGAGGGATTTTTTGATGTTTTTCCCTAAAACTATTACCAGCAGATATAATAATAACAATATCTTTCTTCAGAGTTTAATGAATACTCCCTCCGTTCTTGGTAAATTGCAACAATTTGCCATTTTGAGCATTTCACTTAAGTTGCAACAATGCCAAATAAGGAAACTCTTTATTACTTTTATAATCCTCCAGTCATTCTCTCTCTTCCTCCCAACCACTCATTATTCTCCACTCATTCTCTCTCTTCCTTCCAACCACTCATTATTCTCCTATCTTAATTTTTGTACTTCCCCTTCCATGTTGCAACTTATTCGAAACGGAGGGAGTACAAGTTATATGAAAAAATATTTTTTCCTAAAAACCAGTTTGTGTATAACTGGAAGCATCGCTTATAATTTTAAATATATAACTTTTAAATACGGGATTTTAAATTATAAAATAAATTTTCTTTAGTCTTGAAAAACTATGTATATTTATAATTTTTCTTAAAAAGTTTACTAATTTTAAAAGAAACTGCCCTCTTTCTTTTCCAACCCACTTAATTTCTTCCATTAATTTGTAAGTTTCTTTCGATTAATTCTTCTCTTTAATTCAGATTTGGATTTAGATTTAGACAGAAATCTCTCTCTCTAAATCTACTTCCAAATCTGATTGTTTTATGCTTTTCTTCATTTCTTTTCAGTTTTTTCATTTTAGATTTTGAATAAGTGAAGAAGAATATAATTGAAATAGTGTTTGATCCTTTGTATTCTCTCCTTTGTAGGAGCCTTTGCATTCTCTCCATCATGGGAGCCTTGGCTTTTTTCATTTGTTTTCCGACAATCATTGTGAAGTATGATAGCATGGTTTGGAAAGCTTGGTTGACGATTTATTGTTGATTCAGAAGCGCCTTAAATCATTGTATTTTCAACGCGAAATATTTTTTGGTGGGGAATTTTGTGAATTTCGATATATGGCAGTGTCCAAGCTACGCTTGGAGAGGCATCTGTGCGTTTCAGGGTATTGCTACGAGCGGTACAAGGTGGATAATCGAGAATGCTGGTGTAACTTTATGCACGAACACCATCTTTTGTTATCCCTCTTCTTACCTTTCTTATGTGTTTGTAATTGTCATTGTGGTGCTTACTATATGGAATGAGTCACCGATATATGTGGATGGTCATTTTCAACTTTGTACTCTATGCACTTAATCAATGCATTACTTCATTTCGAAAATATTTATAATTTTTCTTTTAAAATTCATTTGAGTTGGTCTGTGAGAGTTTTGTTTGGGCGGGCCGTAGCAAACATATAGCCCATTCTTAGAGTGGATCAACCATCATAGCCCAGAACCAGCTTGAAAATCAGAACAAGTTCCTTGCTGTTTAAACCTGTTGACCAGTTATCAGAAAACACGTCACCAATGATGACTTTAACAGACACGCTGATGTCATACTTTTGCCCCCAAAATGAGTTGCTTGCTTAATTCTTCACTTCTCAGTTTCTAAATTTCGCCCAAATCCCAAACCCTTCTTCAACAAATTGTACAATTTTCAGAAACACCCAAATCAAGAAACATAGAATTTCAATCTGGGTTTCTCCTAATTTCTCACTTCGGTCACTCTTTATCATCTGGGTCTAATCCGTTGGGTATGATTTATATAGAAAGAAGCGAAACTGAAATATGAAGGAAGAAGAAGAAGAATCAATTCAACTAACAGGGCAGCATTCGGTGAAATTGAAGAATCAGAAAGAGGGATTTGGGGGTTTTGTGATGAGGCCGATCAGTTGGTTGAGAATGCTGGTTGATGAGCTGCACTGGAGCTTTGTCTTGGGAGTGATAATTGTGTACGGGATCAATCAGGGTTTGAGTGTGGGTCTGGTTCGTATTAGTATGCAATATTATATGAAGGATGAACAGAAGTTGCAACCTTCTGAAGCACAGTTTTATTCTGGAATTATTTCAATTCCTTGGCTTGTGAAGCCTCTCTGGGGTCTTATGACCGATATTGTTCCAGTTTTCGGGTATAGAAGACGACCCTATTTCATTTTTGCTGGTAATATATTCACACATACTGCAATATTTTCTCATTGTGAGGTTATGTGAATTTCTTGTTCAACAATCAGTTTTTCATTTTTGTTGGTATTATGTGATTTTATTGTTGTTACTAATCTTCTAGTAGTGGCATTTTCACCTTTGGAATATAGTATTACTTTCCGTCTTATGATACCTTCGATCTCCTCAATGCAACCTATTTGTGATATTGCTTCACAGCAACTTGTTTTCTGTGACTTGCACACCCCCTGATGCTCATTTCTTATGGTTGTGAAATCTCCGTTTTGATTTCAGGCACTATTGGTTGCATCTCCATGCTTATCATATCGCTTCATGGCCACTTGCATCTTGTTTTTGCTATGTTGGCTTTAATGATAGGAAGTGCTGGGGTGGCTATAGCCGATGTGATTATTGATGCATGTGTGACTGAGAATAGTATAAGTCATCCTTCTCTTGCTGGTGACATGCAGAGCTTATGTGGAGTGAGCGGTTCTACTGGCGCATTTATTGGATTTGGAATAAGTGGCTTTCTTGTTCATATGATTGGACCTAAGGTTTGACTGGGAAAATTCTCTAGTTTCTACTCTTTGTTGACAGTATTTTCATCTTTATTACTTATTTTAGTAATGTCCATGCTTCCCAGTATGGAACAAGAGAGTTTACATAGCTGTGTTTGTGTTGCATTGAAAGTGGGGTGTATTTATCCAAGCTTGGCTTTCTCAAGCAGAACTGAGCCGCATGACTAAAGTGCAAATGTTGCTTCTAGTTAACCGTACACTCTGCACATCTATTCAACTAAAATCAGAATCGGCTGAGAAATCCTATTTTTTAGATTTGCAGCATATAGTTTGAGAATTGACTCAGTTATTTATCGGCCATCATGGTTCATTGATTCATTACTACTTTTGTGATTTGTCCTTGACTTTATTTCTGGGGCTAACTTGGAATTGCCGATCGATTTCAGTATGTGCCATTACAACTTTTTGTAGTTTACTTTTTCATCTCTTTATATGTGATTGATATATCTCATTACGGTTCTGTTTTTGTCTATCATCTTTGCTGATCAAGGATGCTAACTTCTTTTCTGTTTAATTAATTCAATACTTCTTATATTGTTCACTGCAATCTACTACTTACAAAAATATATCTGAAGATTATCAAGCCTGTTCTTTAATCATACTCCCTTGTAGTTCATTTTAGTCCAATATGGTGAAGCCAATGCTTTAGCTTTTAGCTTAGTCTATACTTTAGGAGATTTATTCCTCCTTTATCGTGGATGATTACTATTTTGTTGATCTGATTAGATGTATTTCGTCGCTTTTCTGGGCATTAATTAGTTACTTAGTTACTTGCTTTCTTTTCTGAAGTAATTTGTATGCTTGCAAGTGTTTTGCCTTTGTCCTTTTTATGGAATATTGACCAACAAAAGTAGGAGGTAGAGACTGATCTCGTTGTCAGACAAGCCCACAGTGTCTTGTTCCGTCTGTCCCAAACTGCATGGCCATAAACAAATTCGAATTCAACTGTGTACATGATAAATTTAATTTGCTCCTGGTGTATGCTTATTCTCTCCATTTGCAGGGTGTGTTTGGAGTGTTAAGTATCCCTGCCGTGCTGGTCATTGTAGTTGGACTGATGTTGCATGAACCCCTTGTCCGCACACTCTCTTATAAGCGGGTAAGGTCTCTAAGGGAATCTTTTATCGTTCCTGCTCATCATCCGTCCCTTAACAATCAGATTGTCTGCACAGGTAAGGCAAAAGTTTCTTGAAGCTACTAAATCCATGTCAACAGCAATGAAATGCCAAGAAATATGGAGACCGTGTTTATACATGTACCTGTCACTTGCATTGGGATTGAACATTCACGAAGGAATGTTTTATTGGTACACAGACGCAAAAACGGGCCCATCTTTCTCTCAGGTATAAATGTAAAACATTGGTTTACTTTTTTTCCTCTCATCATTATTATACAGTATTTTGCTTGATTTACTCGATCAGATCTGTACAGGAGGTCATTGGCTCCATATTTTCAGTTGGTGCGTTTGCCTCCCTTCTTGGAGTCCTACTCTACCAAAATGTATTCAGAAGTCATCCTTTCCGCAACGTACTATTTTGGACCCAATTGCTCATTTCTGCTTCTGGGTTGCTCGATCTGATATTGGTGTTGCGCCTAAATTTGAAAATCGGTATACCTGATTATCTCTTTGTTGTGATTGATGAAGTGGCTTCTAAAATGATTGGGCGCCTCAAATGGATGCCTCTTCTTGTTCTCAGTTCCAAATTATGTCCACCTGGAATAGAAGGCACGTTCTTTGCTTTACTTATGTCAATCGATTCATTTGGCTTGCTCTGCTCCTCTTGGGCCGGAGGACTCTTGCTACACTTTCTAAATGTTACGAGGACACAGTTTGATAACCTTTGGGTGGCCATTTTAATTCGGAGCTTTTCAAGGCTTCTTCCTATTGGGCTTCTGTTTTTGGTTCCCAAGACAAATCCTGATTCACCTATCCTTCCATATGACATGTTATCAAAAAAGGGGGATGATATAGTTGAGTTGGATAATATAGAAACGGTCTCCTTGGTCAATGGAATCTGAAGTTTTTAGATCATATGTAGGTGGAAAATACCTAAATAATGTTAAAACGGAGGTACTGCATTACTTTTGTTCTGATTCATTTACGCTCATCCTTAACAATTAGACAAGACGGACTTCATTTGCTGATCAATTGAAAGAACATGTAAGTCGTGGTATGTCTTTCCTGATTAACTTTTGTAAGTTTAAAGTAATGTAACTTCACCTGAAATTGTACTTTTAGTTAACAAACCGTTACCGAATAATATTATTATCTGAGCAGATGATTAGTGCACCTTTAGTTGAGTGAACATGACTGCCCAGAATTACCTTTGTTCAAGTGAAAATGTTGCTTCTATGGATTATGCTACTACTGGACTCTGAAACATGTTAGATATTGTTTTTGCTTAAAGTTTATTCTCTGCATTATACTTTTCTTTATTAAAAAAAAAAAAAAAACAGAGCTCCGAAATCGAGAAACTCCAAGAAGTGTCTTTGTTGTTCATTTTGTTTGTATTGGTCCTGCAACTTCTTACAGATTCTATTTCCCCTGCAAAACATATTGATGATTTCAAGATGATTTAGAATCTCATGCGCCATGAATCAGGTAAAAGGAACCCCTTTATCTTTTCCAACATTTGAATTGTTATTTCAGTGATGTTTTTAGTTGTTTATGATTTAGCATTCTGAAAATTTACCACACAAACACACACATTTCCTTACTTTTTTCCTTTGTATCCACTGCATGTGTACTTTAAAGTTCAAACACGCTTATCAACCTTTGTTGTTTATCCAATATACAGAGAAAGAGAACTTACAGGAAGAAATATACAATTAGCTGTGTCTCCCTTCTGAATAGTGAAATGCACATTAGTAAATCTAAAGACCCATAGCATCACAAATTGCATAGAAATATTCTATACTTTCCCCAATATATCACCACATCCATAAACTAAACCCCTGAGTAACCCAGTGGCCAACTGGTCGGTTGGCTTTGTTTTTGAAAATACATATTCACAGCAGCAACCCCCTTCCTCCTCCCCCCGCCTACCCGCTTAGTTCTACATGGAACTGCAAGTTTCTTTAGCAAACCCCAACATAGATGTCTTAGTATCATATACAACCCTAGTATTCTTTTGCTGATAATTCCCAATAATTGCGGTCTCATCTTCATATGAGAGGCTCGCTAAAGCCAAGCAGACTTGAGAGGCATCTGCTTTAACGAAATAAAGAATCCCGGTTACGTCCACAATCAACTCAGCATCACCTTCGAAATGCAACTTGATTGTAGGAATGTCCACTTCTTCATAGGTAGAAAGGTTGAAGCATGTATCCAAGATTGAAAAGGCTGGAGCTTGAGGAAAACCCGAGAACTGATTTAGAAATTCAGACTTTACAACCTTGTAACCTGATGGAGGAAGACGTGTAATCACGGTTCCCGAGTCGATGAGGATGTTACTTTTACTGAAACTTGGAGACTTTAGAGCCACCCCACCAATGCTAATTCCAGTAAGGTTGAGAAAGTAGAAGGTGGGGAGTTCTTGATTTAGAACCATTCTAGTGTAAGATATAGGAGTAGAATTTTTGTAAACTGAAGAATCCCCTCCTAGAGTTAGTGAGCCTGATTCTGCTATCAAAGGCAAGCAGTAGGCGAAAATTCCACTGAACATATTTGAAGTTTGTGAAATTAAAGAAAGATCGCTTCTTCCTAGACCCATAAGCCCTGAAGCTCCCCCAAAGAGGCCTTTATTATTTTTACCACAGCCAAATACAAAGCTTTCAACAGAAGTGTTTCCAATATTGAGATGATCACGGGCTAGGTCACCTCGAGTGTAGGACCCATCTCCATAGCTAACAAAATAGTTGCAGGTTGGAGGGTTATTAGTACCACATATGCCTGAATTCCCGGTTGCAAATTGGAGAGATTGGCAAGTTGATGAATCACATTGGATTGATTGGTATGATGGAGATAAAGAGGGGTTGAAGAGAGGTTCGGGTTGATTATAACAAGATTTGCAAGGTTGACATTGAACCCATGTTAGGTCACTTCCTGTATCTACAATTATTGTTATGTTTCTACCTCCCAATCCGACTGTGACAATGTAGTTTAGAGTCTGAAGCTTGACACCCGAAGTGATCGGGATTTGAGTTTGGGAAAGGTCCTGAAAATGGTCAGAAACCTTCTTTCTTAAACGTAATTGAAGTGACCGAACGCGTAAACTATCAGAAAGTATGCGACTTTGAAGTCTCTTGTCCCAGTCAGTTATTGGTCTGGCCAAGCAGTCGTCATGGTGCTTCATTTCCAGTATAGTTGCCCCATTTTCTGTCCCTGTAAGCCCAAGGTAAACAATTAAAATCCCATAGCGGACCTTTTCGCAACTAAAAATCCAAAATCCTAACAGGGTATAAGAAGATATCGGGTTTCTATTATTGGCTGACATGGAATAATTTGTTTCAATTATAACTACTGTCTGTATAGAGTAATACCATGTTAATCGAAACATATGTACGAATACAGTCACTCTATTGAAAGATTATGAACAGTTAATTAAATAATTCCTAGACTTACTTGGTTTTTGAGAGAAGCAAGTCGCGTGGGTACTTTGTTGTCTCCATTGAAGCTTGTTCAAGTAGAGGGTCACTTTTTCACCGTAATTACTAGAAACCCAGGTGGTGGCAGTAATGGTGGTAGCGGTAAGGATGAGAACAAGGAAAGAGAGGGAAAATGGGAAACGAGAGCTTGTTTCCACCATTGTTGAATGGATGGATAAACAGATAAGAAATGGGTTGCAGAGGAGAAAAGGCTTAGCCTAGGAAGGAGAAAAGAAATATTTTGACAAAAGGCAAGGGAAGGTGGGAGAGATTCTTAAGAAAAGAAACAAGGGGGGTTGGAGTTTAGGGAAGAGAACAAAAGGGTGGCTAGGAGGATTGGACCCCACATTGGGTTTCATTGCATGAGAAATTATTGGGGTTTCACATGCAGACATGGAGGGAAAGAAAACAGGTCTTATGTTGTTGGTGGTGGGGAATCCATTATCAACTTGCTTCTTGTTCTTGTTGTGGTCTATGTATGACATCATAGTAAGTAATTGCTTGTGTTTTTCTCTGATGATTTTATTTATTTTTTGCTTGCTTTTTAATTACTAATTCTCTGCCCGTCCTAAAATGAATGTTCGTTTTCATTCTTGATCGATGGACGTTCATTTTGGTTGGGACGGAAGGAGTACAATTTTGCATGGATAAGGAGGAATTAGTCTTGTGAGGAGGGAGGGGTGTATTTGTCATTTTGGGGGTAAGGACAAGGGACTCCTCCCGCAGCAGCAGCATGCAAATACAGTTTTCAAAGTACAGCTTGGTTTGTGTTGTTCATCACAAGACCAGGTTGGGGAAAAGGTGAACTCTCTCTCTCTCTCTCTCTCTCTCTCTCATTCTTAGGCTGCCTGTCCACTACTTTTTACCAACTGAACTGCCTATACTTTTACATGGATGTGAAGCCTTGTTCACTTTTTCTTTTCTTTTTTTCATAAATAATTTCACCCTATTTTTCATCAATTTTATTGGTATATATACTACTTCGATCTAAAAATAAATGTTTGTTTTTGTTTCTATTAAGGCCATGTCCAATAAGGGGTTGAGAGGGGGGTTGAGTGGGGGTTCAACTAGTTGAGTGTGTGCAATAAGGGGTTGAGAGGGGGGTGGTTGAAGGGAAGGGTTGAACAACTTCAACCCGGTTGAGTGAAAATTTTGGGCCCGCCTTGGACACGCAGCCGCCTCTCATTGGGTCGAAGCCGGCGCGTGTAACTCACGCCCAAAATGGTGCGCGAGTCGGTGACTTTTTTTTTTTGTTTTTCCAGAAGCTTCCACGTGGACGATTTTCATTGGTCCGCCGAATTTAATTTTTGTCACGACCCGAAAACTAGGCTCTATTTTATTAGTAATAAATAATTATTATTTATTTAGTTGCTTATTTATTTATTTATTTATTTGATTTAAATATTTATGTGTGCATTTTATGTGTTATAATAATTTATGCCTAGCATTTTAATTGGGTCATTTGTGCTAGTGTAGTATCATTTGGTCTTAGTTGTTAGTAGGAAGTATTAGAGTTGTGTGTTAGTAGTGAGGGGGCCTAAGTGTAACATTTTGAAATAATTCTCCTACTCCCTCCCTACTCCCTCTCTTCTCCCTCACCTCTCCCTACTTCCATTCCCAGCTCATTTCTCTCTCTCTCCAAAGAAAAAGGTAAAAATTTCTCTCTCCCTTCTCTCTTCAATCTAACCATCTTCCTCTTGTTATTTCTCATTTCTTAAAACATGAAACTTGTTTAGAACGTCGTTAGGATCGTAGAGGGCTAAAAATATTCGAGTTCCGACAACTTTGAGAAAATTCAAGTAAGTTGCTTTTCCCCCATTTTTATGCTAAATGTTCATATCATGTTTATATAATGCTTGATGTGTTATATTTGAAGTTTGGTTGAGTTTGGAATTTATTTGGAATTTATTTTGGTTTTGGTCAAAAATGGTGCTTGATATGAATGTTGGGTTTGATTCTTGGTTTGGGGTCATTTATGGTGTTATTTAGGTCCCCTTTTTGTTAGATGTTGTTTGGGTACTTTGGGGATCAAGTTGAGAGTGTTGATTGTGAGAAATTTGGTTTTGGGTTCGAAAATGGTGGAAACCCAGCTCTATTTCCCGGCATGAAGACAGACCAGGCGTCCGCCCGGGTTGGACAAGGCGCCCGCCTACCCTACCTTTTCCAGCGGCCAGACCTTCTGGGCAAATGAGCGCCCGCCCGCTCCCCTGTTCCAGAAATCTCCTTTTTGCTTGGTTTAGGACTAATGACTTAACTAATTTAGGTTTTATTCTTCTAATTAACTTAAGTTAACATCGTGGAACACTTTATTAATTGGACTTGATTCTTTTGTGAATAAATATGTTATGGAATTTGATTAAGTATCATTTTGGGAATGTGGTCCATCATTGATGTGTTGTTTGGATTGGTTTACCTTTGTGGTAATTTATTTGGATTGGTTCCCTACTTTGGAACCCTAAACTGTTTAATTCAGCTAGTATTTATTACTTAGCAGTTATTTGGAAGTCCAGCTGGTATTTGTGGTTGTGTCGGGCGATGTGAGATATTGTGATGGCACCGGCCAAGTCCATTATGGTGTCGACCATTGTTTTGCCCTTATTTTCCTCTTCCAGATCGGCCTTGGTTGAGACGTTTGGAGCATGACTTTGTGGCATGGCTCCCGCCCTTTGTGGCACATTACTTTGTTATTGGTTCCGGTACCGGGGTTTCTCTTCATCTTTCATGCTATTATGAAGATGTTGATTCGGTTGATTGTTGAAGCTGCGCAGCGACCTTTATTTGGTTATATCAGTTGGGAAAACCTTGGCTATATCCTTTGTTATGTGTTTATTTCCGCTGCTATCTGTTATGTGATAACTGCTATGTGCTATCTATGATTTATTATTGTATATTGCATCATAGCATGTCATGTAGTTGCATTAGTAACTTATTGAGATTTATCTCACCCCCTTTCTTTTATCTTTGTTTTTTTTCCTTAACCCCCCTCCCAGGACCAAGGAATTAGACTCGCTGATCACGAGGACGTCGCGAGGGTTGAGCTTTTGGGGCAAGTCTATATTGGTGGGTTTACATTATATAAATGTGTAACTCTTTTGGGGATAGTTGTACCACACTTTGACGTCACTAAGATTTATATATTTTATTATTTTGGAGTATAAGCTTGTGGAGCTATACTAGTACATTGTTGTTGTTGTTGTTAAATTGTTTTCCAAAACCTTGTGTTATCATTTTTTGATATGAAATGAAATTTTTATCTCCGATATTTTGGTATTTTGATTAGTAAGTCGACGTCCAGCTCGCGATCTCGGGCCCGCGGGGTTCGGGATCGCGACAGTTGGTATCAGAGCTATGGTTTAGCTCTAAGTATAAGTCTAGGTGGACTAGTATGACCTAGGAGGGTAGTTGTGTTCGGAGTGAGTAACGGTTGATGTTTTATGCAGGTAATTGTTCTCAATGGCTAGAAGAAGGACAGGCGAAGGTTCTAGTGGGGCTCAGAATCAGAATGATCTTCGGGAAGAGAACCGTGCTATGTTCCAAGGCATGTTTGAGGCGGCCATAAAGGCAATTCATGACCAAGGACCGAGAGTAGAGCAAGCACCGCCACCCCGATATGGTTTGGAGCAATTCTTGAAACTGAAACCGGCAGAGTTCGATGGTGAGCCCGATGTGAAGAAGGCCGAACTATGGGTTGAGTCTATGGAGAAAATTTATGATGTGTTTGGGTGCACGGACGAGGATAGAGTCCGGTTCGCGGCTTATAAGCTTGTGGGTGCCGCCGAGCATTGGTGGAAAGGTGTTAAAGCTAGTTGGGATGACACTCACGCAGTGTATGCTTGGGAATTGTTTGTGCGGAAGTTCAAAGAGCATTTCATTCCGGTAGTGGATCAGAACCGAAAGGAGATCGAGCTTCTCAACTTGGAGCAAGGTTTGTTGTCTATAGCTCAGTACTCGGCTAAGTTCACAGAATTAGCCCGGTATTGTGACTATCTTGTGAGGACCGAAGAACAGAAAGCTATGAGATTCATCCGGGGTTTGAAGACTTCTATCCGTACTCAGCTTATAGCCCAGAGGATTGTGACATTCCAGGATGCGGTAGACCGTGCCTACCTTATCGAGCAAGATATTGGGGAACATAAGAGGAAGACCGAGGTATCTAACCCGAGTAAGCAAGGAGTGCAGGGCAAGTCACAACCAAGGATTGATAACCGAGGTAACTTTGGAGGACAATCTCAGTTCCGAGGGCAACCGATCCTAAGGAACCCGAGTACTACTTCCGGGAACCAAGGGAACCAAAATAGGAGACTTTGTTCCTATTGCCAAAAGGAAGGCCATTCAGAGGACCGGTGTTGGAAGAAACAGGGAAGGTGCACCAATTGTGGTCAAATGGGGCATTATGTGAGGGATTGTCCGAGGAATAGAATTCAACCGACTGGGGTAGGAGTTGGGGCTCATCAGGGTCAGAAAAGGGACGCTACGGGAAAGCCCAAGGTCCAAGGAAAAGTGTTTGCAATGAATCAGCATCAGGCAGATGATCCCTCAGTGATTGGAGGTATTGTTTCTATATCTAATGTGAGCGCGCGTACGTTAGTAGATCCAGGATCATCTCATTCTTACATTTCTGTGCAATTTGCTTCTTTACTAAATGCTGCATCTGAGTCTTTGCCCTACGTGTTAGAGGTGTCAACTCCTATGGGAGAATGTCTGGTGACTGATAAAGTCTTTCGTGCTTGTGATATTATTTGTGGTCGTGTCTTATGTGCGGACTTGGTAGTCCTTCCCATCCAAGACTTTGATGTTATTTTGGGTATGGATTGGTTGAGCAAGTTTCATGCTTCTGTTGATTGTCGTAAGAAAGTTGTTACTTTTTCTATTCCCGATGTGCCTAAATTTGTTTTTGAGGCTATGCCTTTGGGTAGGAATGTTCGTTTAATTTCTTATGTGAAAGTGAGAAAATTATTGCACCGTGGTTGTGAGGGGTATTTGGCTAGTGTGCTTGATACTAGGAAAGAATACCCTAGTTTGGAGAGTATTCGGGTAGTTAGGGAATTTCCCGATGTTTTCTCTTCTGAGTATGATATGCCTCCCGATCGTGAGATAGAATTTTGTATAGATCTTTTGCCGGGTACAGCTCCGATTTCAAAGGCACCGTATAGATTGGCTCCCGCAGAGTTGAAGGAACTAAAGGTTCAATTGCAAGAGTTGCTTGATCGAGGGTTTATCCGCCCTAGTGTTTCCCCGTGGGGAGCACCGGTTTTGTTTGTGCGGAAGAAAGATGGTTCCTTGAGATTGTGTATCGATTACCGGAAGTTGAATCAGGTTACAGTGAAGAACAAGTATCCTCTACCTCACATCGATTTGTTTGATCAGCTTCAAGGCTCAGTTGTGTTTTCTAAACTTGATTTGAGGAGTGGGTACCATCAGTTGAAGATTCGATCGGAGGATATTCCGAAGACTGCCTTTCGCACTCGTTATGGTCATTATGAGTTCTTGGTTATGCCGTTTGGGTTGACCAACGCGCCTGCAGTGTTTATGGATTTGATGAACCAGGTTTTCCATCCGTATCTTGACTCGTTCGTGGTGGTCTTCATCGATGACATCCTTGTCTATTCTAAATCTAGAGAGGAGCACGAGCAACATTTGAGAACAGTGTTATCCGTTCTTGCGAGGGAACAATTGTTTGCGAAGTTTAGTAAATGCGAATTTTGGCTCGATAAAGTTTCTTTTCTGGGTCATGTTATTTCGAACGACGGGATTTCTGTGGATCCTTCAAAGATTGAAGCTATAGTGGATTGGAAGAGACCCGAGTCAGTGACCGAGATTCGTAGCTTTCTGGGTTTGGCCGGGTATTACCGAAGATTTATTGAGGGGTTTTCAAGGATTGCTACTCCAATGACTCAGTTGACGCGGAAGAATGTACCGTTTGTGTGGAGTGAAAAATGCCAAAGTAGCTTCGAGGAATTGAAGAAGAGGTTGACTACCGCACCGATCTTGACCTTGTCTAATGGGAATGATGATTTAGTAATTTTTAGTGATGCTTCGAAAGAGGGTTTGGGTTGTGTTTTGATGCAGAACAGAAAGGTGATTGCCTATGCTTCGAGGAAGTTGACCCCTAGTGAACAGAATTACCCGACTCATGATATGGAGTTGGCGGCGATAGTCTTTGCGTTGCACAAATGGAAGCACTACCTTTATGGGGCGAAGTTTGAAATTTTTACCGATCACAAGAGTTTGAAATACCTTTTCTCCCAGAAAGAGTTGAATAATAGGCAACGCCGATGGATGGAATTGTTGAAGGATTATGATTGTACGATTTCCTATCACCCGGGAAAGGCGAATGTGGTCGCCGATGCGATTAGTAGGAAGTCTTATGTGGCTTCGATGATGGTTCGGGAATGGAAAATGCTTGAGGATGTTCGAGATTGGTGTCCTCGTGAATCGAGACATGAGGCTATTTTTGCGAATATTAGGGTATCTCCGAGTCTCCGACCCTAATTCAGAGGATAAAAGAAGCTCAAAAAGAAGATCCCGGGTTAGTGAAGGTAATGGGTAAAATGAAGGAAAAGAATTTCGAGGATTTTTCTATGAGTTCGAATGGGGTGTTGACTTTCCGTGGTCGTTTGTGCGTACCCGATGTTGGTGGAATAAAGAGGCAAGTTTTAGATGAGGGTCACAAATCGAGGTATACTATTCATCCGGGTAGTACGAAGATGTATCAGTATTTGAATCAGCAATTTTGGTGGAACAACATGAAGAGGGAAATAGCTGAGTATGTTTCGAAATGTTTAACTTGTCAGCAGGTCAAAGCCGAGCATCAGAGACCCGCAGGACTACTTCAGCCGTTAGAGATTCCGGAGTGGAAATGGGAGCATGTGACTATGGATTTCGTTACGGGACTACCTCGTACCCGTAGGAAGTATGACAGTGTTTGGGTGATCCTGGATAGATTGACCAAGAGTGCACATTTCTTGCCTATTGACATTAGGTACTCGATGGAAAAGCTTGCGATCCTTTACATTGATGATATTGTGAGATTGCATGGGGTTCCGGTTAGCATTGTGTCAGATCGCAACCCGAGGTTTACTTCTAGATTCTGGAAGGCATTTCAAGAAGCTTTGGGTACTGATTTGCGTTTTAGTACATCTTTTCACCCTCAGACCGACGGTCAATCCGAGAGGACTGTTCAGATTCTTGAGGATATGTTGCGAGCTTGTGCGATAGACTTCTCTGATTCTTGGGATTCGCACCTACCGTTAGTGGAATTCTCTTACAACAACAGTTACCAAGCTAGTATCGAGATGGCACCTTATGAGGCCTTATATGGGAGAAAATGTAGATCGCCTATCTGTTGGGATGAGGTCGGTGAAGCGAAGATCGTGGGTATTGATTTGCTTCAGGATTCAGTTGAGAAAGTTAGAGTTATCCGGGATCGATTGAAAACAGCCCAGAGTCGACAGAAAAGCTATGCAGATAACCGAAGGCGAGATCTTAGTTTTCAGACCGGTGATTTTGTGTTCTTGAAAGTATCTCCGAAGGTGGGTATTCGAAGGTTCGGGAAGAAAGGTAAATTGGCTCCGAGGTTTATAGGTTCGTTTGAGATTTTGGGAAAGGTTGGACTTCTAGCGTATCGACTTGCGTTACCGCCATCTTTAGACCGGTTGCACAACGTGTTCCACGTTTCTATGCTTCGGAAGTATGTTCATGATCCATCTCACGTGTTACCGAGGGTACCGGAGGATATAGAGCCCGATATGACTTATGAGGAACGACCGGTTAGAATCCTTGACTCCAAAGTCCAAGAATTGAGAAACAAAAGCATTGCGTTGGTTAGAGTGCTTTGGAGGAATCATAATATCGAGGAGTCGACGTGGGAGCTCCGAGATGAGATCGAGAGGAAATATCCGTGGCTTTTTAATTCCGGTAAGTCTCGTTAAAATTCGGGTCGGATTTTCTTTAAGGGGGAGTGAATGTCACGACCCGAAAACTAGGCTCTATTTTATTAGTAATAAATAATTATTATTTATTTAGTTGCTTATTTATTTATTTATTTATTTATTTATTTATTTGATTTAAATATTTATGTGTGCATTTTATGTGTTATAATAATTTATGCCTAGCATTTTAATTGGGTCATTTGTGCTAGTGTAGTATCATTTGGTCTTAGTTGTTAGTAGAAAGTATTAGAGTTGTGTGTTAGTAGTGAGGGGGCCTAAGTGTAACATTTTGAAATAATTCTCCTACTCCCTCCCTACTCCCTCTCTTCTCCCTCACCTCTCCCTACTTCCATTCCCAGCTCATTTCTCTCTCTCTCTCCAAATAAAAAGGTAAGAATTTCTCTCTCCCTTCTATCTTCAATCTAACCATCTTCCTCTTGTTATTTCTCATTTCTTAAAACATGAAACTTGTTTAGATCGTCGTTAGGATCGTAGAGGGCTAAAAATATTCGAGTTCCGACAACTCTGAGAAAATTCAAGTAAGTTGCTTTTCCCCCATTTTTATGCTAAATGTTCATATCATGTTTATATAATGCTTGATGTGTTATATTTGAAGTTTGGTTGAGTTTGGAATTTATTTTGGTTTTGGTAAAAAATGGTGCTTGATATGAATGTTGGGTTTGATTCTTGGTTTGGGGTAATTTATGGTGTTATTTAGGTCCCTTTTTTGTTAGATGTTGTTTGGGTACTTTGGGGATCAAGTTGGGAGTGTTGATTGTGAGAAATTTGGTTTTGGGTTCGAAAATGGTGGAAACCCAGCTCTATTTCCCGGCATGAAGACAGACCAGGCGTCCGCCCGGGTTGGACCAGGCGCCCGCCTACCCTACCTTTTCCAGCGGCCAGACCTTCTGGGCAAATGAGCGCCCGCCCGCCCCATGCCAGGCGCCCGCCCGCTCCCCTGTTCCAGAAATCTCCTTTTTGCTTGATTTAGGACTAATGGCTTAACTAATTTAGGTTTTATTCTTCTAATTAACTTAAGTTAACATCGTGGAACACTTTATTAATTGGACTTGATTCTTTTGTGAACAAATATGTTATGGAATTTGATTAAGTATCATTTTGGGAATGTGGTCCATCATTGATGTGTTGTTTGGATTGGTTTACCTTTGTGGTAATTTATTTGGATTGGTTCCCTACTTTGGAACCCTAAACTGTTTAATTCAGCTAGTATTTATTACTTAGCAGTTATTTGGAAGTCCAGCTGGTATTTGTGGTTGTGTCGGGCGTTGTGAGATATTGTGATGGCACCGGCCAAGTCCATTATGGTGTCGACCATTGTTTTGCCATTATTTTCCTCTTCCAGATCGGCCTTGGTTGAGACGTTTGGAGCATGACGTTGTGGCATGGCTCCCGCCCTTTGTGGCATATTACTTTGTTATTGGTTCCGGTACCGGGGTTCTCTTCAGCTTTCATGCTATTATGAAGATGTTGATTCGGTTGATTGTTGAAGCTGCGCAGCGACCTTTATTTGGTTATATCAGTTGGGAAAACCTTGGCTATATCCTTTGTTATGTGTTTATTTCTGCTGCTATATGTTATGTGATAACTGCTATGTGCTATCTATGATTTATTATTGTATATTGCATCATAGCATGTCATGTAGTTGCATTAGTAACTTATTGAGATTTATCTCACCCCCTTTCTTTTATCTTTGTTTTTTTTCCTTAACCCCCCCCAGGACCAAGGAATTAGACTCGCTGATCACGAGGACGTCGCGAGGGTTAAGCTTTTGGGGCAAGTGTATATTGGTGGGTTTACATTATATAAATGTGTAACTCTTTTGGGGATAGTTGTACCACACTTTGACGTCACTAAGATTTGTATATTTTATTATTTTGGAGTATAAGCTTGTGGAGCTATACTAGTACATTGTTGTTGTTGTTGTTAAATTGTTTTCCAAAACCTTGTGTTATCATCTTTTGATATGAAATGAAATTTTTATCTCCGATATTTTGGTATTTTGATTAGTAAGTCGACGTCCAGCTCGCGATCTCGGGCTCGCTGGGTTCGGGATCGCGACAATTTTCCACCCAATTTTTAAACTCAATTATTTTACAGCAAATTATTTTTATTTATTTATTTTTTCGCCAAAATTCATCATTTTTTTCCTCTATAATTTGATATAAGTTTTGCTTGATTTGGACACCGAAAAAAAAAAACCTCTTTTCTCTTTAAAAATTCCTTAATTATCCTTTATTTATTAAGTGTTAATTAAAAAAAATAAAAAAATAAAACGATCTCGAATTTATAATAATAAGAATAATTATTTATTTTTTAATTTAAAAATGATTATTATTATTATTATTATTATTATTATAAAGATTATAAATAAAATAAAGATTATAAATAAAATAAAAGTGGTGGGGTATAGAATGATGAGTTGCGAGGAGTTGAATTTTAAACCAAACTAGCTTATTGTGGGGGTGTGTAGTTGAGAAAGTAGTTGAATGATTAAGTGGATGGATAAAGAAGCACTACATCAAAAGTGACTTTTCCCGACACTTTAAAAAGTGCTGGAAATTGAAAAAAAGTGCCGGAAAAGCTATTCCCGGCACTTTTTCCGGCACTTTTGAAAGTGCCGGAAAAAGTGGTGTCGGCAATACTTACCGGCACTTTAAAAGTGCCGGAATTTTCCGGCACTTTTCAGAAGTGCCAGAAATTCCGGCACTTTTCAAAAGTGCTGGCATTTTCCGGCACTTTTTAAAGTGCCGCTAATTTAAATAAAATTATTTTGGAATTTACCCGGATTCGAACCCACGACCTCTTGCATACGAAACACACCTTCTACCGCTAGGCTAAATAATTTTTTGTTATAAATTTTCATATACAATTATTTGTTACAAAACAAAAACTTATATTAGGGCATTTCTATTATTGTAGTCATTAAAAATCTAATATAAGTAACAAATTAAAGCAAAGTTACATGAAAAATATGATTAAATTTAAAAATAAAATAAAAATTTCAAAACAAATATCTTGTTTTTAGCAGCACTTTTTCAAAAGTGCCTCCAATTCCCGGCACTTTTTCATAAGTGCCGCTAATTCTCGGCATTTTTTTAAAGTGCCGGGAATTAGCGGCACTTATGAAAAAGTGCCGGGAATTAGCGGCACTTAAGAAAAAGTGCCGGGAATTAGCGGCACTTTTGAAAAAGTGCCGGGAATTAGCGGCACATATGAAAGTGCCGGGAAAAACTATTTTTGTTGTAGTGAAGATGAGGTGTCGTAATGTTAGGGTAGTTGAATCTTTTTTGATGGTTGAGTTATTGGACATGGTCTAAGAACAAAAATGAGTATTTATTTTGAAACGGAGGTAGTACTATTTTGATGCAAAATGTAGATGGTGAATCTTTCAATTAAAAGTACACTGTTTTCTTTTCTGTCTCACGCTCACATGATATGCCCTTGGTGACAACTTTATGTATAAATATTTGAAAAATGTAAATATATACTCTAACACATTTAAATTATTTTGAATTAAAAAAAGTAGACATTGGATTGTATGCACATGACATGACATGTTGGTTCACGGATGGATGGATGGAGGAAAATTATGTAATGAAGCCGGCCATCATAATCCTTTCATGGGACCCGTTTTTTGGAATTATTAGTCTTTTTAGTACTGTTGTGTTCTAACTCATAATTCCATGTTTGATGGATAACTTTTAATTATATTCATCCATGGCCAATGAATGGACATCATCATGGAAAACAAATGGTGTGTAAAGGGATGAAAAGTCTTCGTAACATAACATGAACCCTCAAATCATTAGTCATCATACATAATGATAAAAGTGAAACGTACATCTTAAGTTTCAAAATAGACGTCGTTTTGAACATTTGTGCAATTCTTAAGAAACACAATTAATGCAGGTAAAAAAGTCGCATATACCCTTAAAATTATTTAATTACCGGGGTAGTTAAATGCTTGTACAAGAGATACTCCACTATTACTAATAAGGGTATAATTGGTATACAACAATAAATGTGACGTACTTTTTAGTATGTCGCCTTATTTGAAACGAAAGTTGTATTACTTGAAAATTGGAAAGTACGTTGCAGTAGTAAATTTTGAGTACGCTGCAGTGTTTGGTCATTAGTTTATTTTTCATCAGAATGACAAACAAGTTAAGAAATACCGAAATACTAATGTGTTTATTGTAGCTCAAAGGCGGATCTAGGTAGGGGCTTTGTAAAGGTTAGTGCAATTTAGCAAGTTTTCCCCCTTACATTAGATGTAGATTGGATGTAGGATAAAAAAAAATATATTAATGCCTCTGTCCCTAAATACTGTCCCTAAATAAGTGTTCATTTTCAAAAAAAAAAATGTCCCAAAATGAGTGTTTTTTTTAAACATAATTTTGTCCCTAAATGTTTTTTTTCGAAAAAAAAAAACACCTGTCTCTTTATACGTGCAAAACTAAATGTTTGAAAGGAGATTATAAGATTATATATGAATCTTTGCCACCAAATTGTAAAAGGAATTGAGATTTTCAGATGTCTTTTAAAATGAAATTTGGACACTCATTTTAGGGATAGAGGTAGTAACATTTATTATTTTCCCTTATGCAATTTTTGCCTTTGTTTACAAAATAATCCTAGGGTGTTAAGTGTGGGCTGAGCTGAGCCCATTGATGTTTTTGCATTCATTAGACAGGAGCCCATGAAACCTTAAACCCTTTCGGACCTCACTCACCAAAACAACTAAGAATGAATGCCGGCTTTTGGTTTTTGTTTTTCCCGTTTGGAGGACTTGTTCATTTCTTCTAATCCACAACTGACAAGTGTGCTATTCAAATTCTCCCATTTGGCATCACTCCTGCTACGACCGGTGTTGATTTAACCACTTAATTTGCGGTTTTATCTCTCACTGATCCAAGTAATTTTTGGGTTTATGAAATCCACGGTTAATAAATTAATTTCGACCGCACAAGGAGAGCATAACATCTCACATCACATGAAATGGGTAAATGTTTTTCAAGAAATGGGTGTGCTTTTAAAGATAAAGAGAAGGGTGTGAATAACAACCTCATTCTCACATCACGGTTAATATTTTATACTCTCACTGTCCCACTCAAAATTATAATTATTTGGCATTTTGAGTGTCTCGCTCAAAATAAGACAATCTCAAAATGAAAATATTTTAGCTAATGAGACCAACTTTCACATTTACAATAATTTTTCACTTATTATTCTTTACCCCACTTTTTCTCTCCTAATTCACTTTCCATACTTACAACGCCACTAACGCTTTCCCTAAATTCTCGTGCCATTTCAGAAAATCATGTTTTGAATTGGACGAATGGAGTACATTAATTTTTCATTTGCGTCAAACAATATCGTTTATGTCAAAATATCAAAGACGTTCATCTTCTTTTTTGTCAAGATCTAGAGAAAAACATATTTTTTCTAACTCTCATGAAAAATGTGTTTATAAATGTGCGGTGACATTTTTGTAAATATGTGAAACTTTTTTTCAAAAAAAAATGCGGTGGTATTTTTGTAAATAATTGGAACTTCTCAAAACTTTAGGGCACTCTTCAAAACTTGGACCCGAAACCGCTCCACCCATTTTAACTCCACCCTTCCGCCCAACGGCTCCGATCAAGGCCACATAGGCGAGCTCATCATCTGTGCGGCTAAGATGATTTTAACTTTTTGTGGGTCCTACCGAGCTCGGACACATCTCATCCGTCGAACACAAAATCCAATGAGGTGGCTCTAATCGGAGCCATTGGGTGGAGCGGTTCGAAATCCTCAAAACTTCAACTGGCATTCTGAACTCAGTTACATATGCACCAGCGTTCCAAAACACATGAACTGTGTTCGTAAACACATGCACTGACAATATTTATCAGTCAAACTTGTTGTGCCAGTGCAAGTATTTTGTTGCGCCAGTTCATGTGTATTTTTATCGCTAGAGAATGTTTGTTAAGCGTCATTATTGGAGTTTTTTAGTGCTAGTGATAAAGTATTTTAGGTCTCGTCTGGTAGAGCGGTGCGTCTAAAACGGAGTGAAAAAAAAAACATCTTTTTGCTAATTAAGCGTCTCAATTAAGAGTTTTTGAGCAGAACTTTTTAAAAATCATGGCATATTTTAGACGCTCAAAATAGCAGCATCCAAAAAGAATCTCTATTTTGAAAAATCTTCATTTATAAAACTGTGCACCAGACGAGCCATTAGTATCATTTTTTGTGTTATTGGTAGCCATCTGCAGTGTTTTTGATAGTCAATGCGCATAGGGATGGCAATGGGTCGTGTTCGGATCGGATCACGTCCGACCCGAACCCGATATGAATCTCAAATATGACGATCTGAACCCGAGCCGATCCGAAAATTCAAGAAACCGTGACCGACCCGACCCGAATCTTATTAAAATTCTATTTTTAGCTCAAAATTAATTAATTAAAATATATTTTTAAGCACAATGTTGAATGTTGTATGGAAAATAGTCTAAAATCATCCAAATCTCACTTACAAACACAAATTAGAAAACATAAAATTTAAGATAATATTAAAGATATTTAAAATTCACCATTTATTAAGGGTTCGAGTCGGGTCGAATCGGGTTCGGGTCGGATTATTATGGTTCGGTTCGGGTCGGGGCCGGGTCATAGCATGATCCGAATCCGATCCGAGCCCGCTCAGGTTTTAAAAATTGCAAACCAAACCCTATTTTTTTGGATCGGATTCGGTTAAATTGCCATCCCTAAATGCGCATTTTAGAAGAACTTTGTGGCTGATGACTGATAGCCAGATGATTTGTTTTCAAGGGAAATTTTGAGGCTACAAAAATCACCAAGTTTAGCCACGTAATATGTGTTTAAAACCCCTCAAAAACGTTATTTAGGGCCTCAAACAGGCGTTTGAAGTTTTTATAAAATGAAGTGTCTAAAGATGGCTAGTGGCGGTGTTCAAAATGACCAGTTGTTGTGTTACAAAGGTCCAGTTGGTATGTTGAGGAGTGCCAGATAGTGTTGAGAAGTTTGCATTATTTACTAAAATGTTATCGCGCATTAAAAAACTCGTTTTTCCTAATCACTAGGAAAACGTTTTTCAAAGAGTTACCATTCTTTTTTCATAAAATAGAGCTTATATTAGTGAACTAAAATTAATTCATCACTACAGAATACTTTTTCCGTCTCATTTTAATCCATAAAAATTGCATGGTTGTCCCGTTTTAATTTTTCAAAACTCTAAAATTAATTTTTTTACACTTTTATATAATAAGATTTACTTGTCATACTCACAATAACTACTCAGTTATTATTATTTTTTTACTTTAGATTTTATCTCCTACTCAACTACCATTACATCAAATTATCACAATTCCCACAAAAAAATTAGTGTTTGCGCCCAATCTTTGAGCATCCACAATGGTTGAGCTATTTCAAATAACTTTTTTGTTCTTTCAATATATCACATCCTCTCCAAGTCAACAAATAAAAACCCTTTTTTTTCCCTACAATTGTAGAGCTTTTACACTAACTTTAACATTAAAGCTTTTGTTGGGAGTGGAGTCCTAAAACCAAAAGGGGACAAGGAGGCAAAAGGAGTTCAAACCAAACGGGGATTGGGGGAGATTAAAACGGAGGAGGAAAACCGCACAGGGAAGCAGGCGGGCGCCTGGTCCATACCAGGCGAGCGCCCGGTCTCAACATAAGTTTTCAGTCTCTGGCGCAAAGGAGTAAGCGGGCGCTTGGTCATGACCAAGCGGGCGCCTGGTGCCGCGTCAGAATTTCGGGAAAGTGTTGATTTTTCTAGGTTTCTCACATGTATTTGGTTTAGGTCTCTCTTGTTAGCCTATATAAATATAGTTCCGACCTAGAACACATTGTAGCAACATATTAAAATGTGTTTAATAATATATTGGCTTGGTGATTGCCCCCGGACGTAGTTCATGTGTTGAACGAACCGGGTAAACAATTCTTGTGTTCTTGTGTGTGTGATTCTCTCTTATTGTGCTTGTGGGTTTTGTGTTCTTGATCTCGATTGCTATAGGGATACCACTAAATTCCAAACAACTGGTATCAAGATATTTGGTTAGGAGGATTCAAAGTTTCATTTGTTGATTATTTTGAATCACGTTCTTGGGGACTTTCTGAAGCAATCGTGATGAATAACTCAATCGAGAAATTCAACGGTGTGAATTTCACGTTTTGAAGGACAAGGGTTGAAGATTACCTTTATTGTAAGGATCTTCATAAAACCTTAGGTGAGAAACCCGAAGACATGTCACAAGTGGATTGGGAGACGTTGGATCGTAAGGCGTTATGAGCGGTGAGGAGTGCTCTAACCGACGATGTTGCACGGAACGCGATGGAGGCCAAGACAACGGTGGGGTTGCTACAAATTCTGTCAGACATGTATGAGAAACCGTCTAATATCAATAAGATGCATTTGATAAAGAAGTTTGCGAATGCGAAGATGTCGGAGGGGCAAAAAGCAGCGAGTCATATCGGCAGTTTTAAAGGTATGGTGGGCTAATTAAAAAGTGTCGATATTACTTTCTCTGATGAAGTGCGCTTTCTTCTAAAATCGTTGCCAGATAGTTGGGAGGTTACTGTCACAACGATTAGTACGTCGAAGGCACCATTGGTCTATACGGAAGTTAGAGATCTCATCCTTCAAGAGGAATTGAGAAGGAAAGAGAAAATGGGAGAATCTTCCGCATATAGGGCTGCACTTAGGGTGGAGAGAACTAGGGGAAGGGGAGGACCGAAAAAGGGGAAAAATAAATCGGTCAAATGCTACAATTGTGGCGCGCTAGGTCATATTAGTTATGACTGTCCGGATAAGGATGGTGATGCACACATGGCGGATGAGGATGTATTAATCCTAGGAGAGGAGTAGTCGGGTGAAGATTGGGTGTTGGATTATGGAGCTTCTTGTCATGCTAGTGGGGATGCAGAATCAATGAAGCGATACGAGAGATTTTGGGGTTGTCTATCTTGGTGATGATCAATCATTGAAGATCAAATGTAAGGGGGATGTGATGATGAAGAAACCTAATGGGGCTGTTTTACAATTGAACGATGTGATACATGTTCCGGATTTAAGGAGGAGGGTGATTTCCGTTAGACAACTTGATAATGAAGGGTATGGTGTAACCTTCATTGGTGGGTCTTGGGAAGTCACAAAAGAAGCTAAGGTGATAGCTCATGGAGTTAAGGAGAAGATGTTGTACTCTACCTACAATGTCGATGTTCGCTCGGGTGGGAGCAAGAGGCTAAAGTACCGGCCTATTGGTGTAGAAAGGAGAGACACCAAGAAACGGTATGTTAGGGGGGAGAGGGACACAAAGTTGATCAATGCGGTGTGGAAGTCCTGAGTGCCCTAACAGAGAGCGTGTTCAGACCAAGAGAAGATGATGCAAGAAACAAGGTATGTCCAAGTTTCAAGGGGAAGCATTGCGAGAAAGGTGGGTCTGGAGGGAGAAGGCGGAGTTAGACATGCGGGGAGAAATCAATGTAGAAGCTGATTTGGGGAGGCAAGAACTATCTAACACGGAGAGGTTGGAACGTCGCTTGGTTTCAACTCGCCTTAGCACTTAAGCGTGGAGGCAAGGCAATGCCAAGTCAATATGGAGTAAAGATGTGTTCAAATGAGGTTCACTTCGTGGTGAGAGTGATGATCAGTCTATGCTTATGGTTTTAGTCTCCATGTGGGAGATTGTTGAGAGTGGAGTCTTAAAACCAAAAGGGGACAAGGAGGCAAAAGGAGTTCAAACCAAACGGGGATTAGGGGAGATCAAAACGG
The DNA here is from genome assembly GCA_026119855.1 of Campanula takesimana. Taxonomy (NCBI): domain Eukaryota; kingdom Viridiplantae; phylum Streptophyta; class Magnoliopsida; order Asterales; family Campanulaceae; genus Campanula; species Campanula takesimana. Next base: position 105,777 of record JAOWBW010000857.1, read on the forward strand.
AGGAGAAAAACCGCACAGGGAAGCAGGCGGGCGCCTGGTCCATACAAGGCGGGCGCCCGGTCTCAACAAAAGTTTTCAGTCTCTGGCGCAAAGGAGTAAGCGGGCGCTTGGTCATGACCAAGCGGGCGCCTGGTGCCGCATCAGAATTTCGGGAAAATGCTGATCTTTCTAGATTTCTCACATGTATTTGGTTTAGGTCTCTCTTGTTAGCCTGTATAAACATAGTTCTGACCTAGAACACATTGTAGCAACATATTAAAAGGTGCTTAATAATATATTAGCTTGACGATTGCCCCCGGACGTAGTTCATGTGCTGAACGAACCGGATAAACAATTCTTGTGTTCTTGTGTGTGTGATTCTCTCTTATTGTACTTGTGGGGTTTGTGTTCTTGATCTCGATTGCTATAGGGTTACCACTAAATTCCCAACAGCTTTCACTAGTATGATTCACTAATATTTTTTAATGACCAACATAGAAAAATGTGAAAATTAATGTAAAGAGCTCTTGAAAAAGATCTTTGTAGGAAGAGTTGCTCATTGAGAAGGAGCTTTTTAACGTTCTCCACAATGGTAAAAACCTCCAAGGAACTTTTTTATAGAAATTAAGAGCTCTTAAAACCTCTCATTGTGGATGCTCTTATTTAAGTTAAAATGGAACTAAGGGAATATAAAAGTTTTATCTACATACCAGTATACTCTCTCCGTTCCATAACTATGCGCACAAATTGCTATTTTGGGTGTCTCATTGATAAGTCACACTTTTTTAAAATGACAAAGAATCTTTACTCTTCATCTCCCTTATTCTCTCACATACTTAACTTTTACACTCACAACACCAATCAACCTACTATTCCCTATCTCACTTTCTCTCTCCTACTTCACTTTTCATACTCACAACAATTACCACTACTATTCGGCCCTTAACTTCCGTGCAAAACCCATTTTATACCTTTAGTTATGGACTAATAGAGTATGCATGCTATTAGGATAATCGAAAGGAGTGGGTGCGTTGTGCTGCGGCCACCGGAATATCAAAGTGGGCGCGCGTGTTTAATTGGAGAATCAAAAGGAGACAAATTTACAATCATACTAGCATTATCCACAAAACTCGTATACGGCACCCAACTCATTTTCATACGTGTCAAACACACAGCTGGATCATACCACGTGTCTCCCTACAATCATGGCCGTTTACAGGCATATCGCCGCCTCAAAGCATTTTTTTCTTAAAATTTTAAGAATAATGATTAAAGATACTCTATCCGTCTCACCCGAATTATGATTTTTTGATTGGGCACGTGGATTAAGGAAAAAGTATTAGTGGAGTAGGTGTTGTGAGTATGAAAAGTGAAGTGAGAGAGAGAAAGTGGGGTAGAGAATAAATAGTGAGTTGAAAGTTGTTGTGAGTGTGAATGTGAATATGGGTCTCATTATATAAAACACTTTATTTTTGAGTTGTCCTAATTCGAATGTGACACCCAAAATGGAAATTTAACCTAATTCGAGTTGGACGGAGGGAGTATTTTTTTAAAAATTGGTGGTATGGGTAAAAAGAATAATACTAGGGGCACAAAAAAGTTACAAGATTTTGCTCATAAAATCCTAAGTGTTATAATTTTATTGGTGTTTTTAAGTAGAGGGTGGCAGGTCCATTATCGATGCAACAAATAAAATATCGCCACTTCATTTTGTGAGTAAGATTTTGTGACCTTATTTTGTTCCCCTAACATGCTCGATTGGAAAAAAAAAAAAAAAAAAGTAAAAATTGATAGTGAATAATTATTGCTAGAGAAAAATAAAACTGAAATTTTTATTTCAATTTTTTAAAAACAAGAAAAGTTTATTTTGAGGCGAAAGAAGTTCACGTGAAAAACTTCTCGAGACTGGCCCCACATTTATCCACACATAGAAACCCTCACTGTTTCGCCTGACGTAAAAGCCCAAGGGAGGACACAACCCTTATATATACTTATATTGAAATCCAGCCCCTGTACTAAAGATGAATTATCCATTGGTCCTTCTTAATTTTAGACTATCCGAAAATCACCCACGTAATTTCAAATACGATATGTCATACCACCGTTTGGTTATTTGTCAATGACAAATACTCAAGGTTTCAAGTTTATTATTTAGACCTCATAAATTGATTGTACACTCTTTTCAATTTGAATATGACAATTTTTTAAAAAATAAAGAGTTTTTTTTTTTATTGGACCTTATAAATTCATTGTGCACTTCTAAATAAATAACAATTTCTATGAAATCTACTAAACTTATACAATAAATATTATATTTCAAACCACATTTAAAATGCCATAAATTTAGATAAAACTACTTCTTAATTAATTGGTTGTTTTACCATAAAATCCTTTATTAGTGTTTCAGTACTTACAATTTACAATAAAATTAATCTTTTTTTCATTACATAAAAGTTACCATTGATTATTTTAAGTTGTAAACTAGAGTTTTGAATACCTAAATATACTAATTAAAACTCCTAATCAGTGGTCTAAAAAGCGGTCTAGGCGCTAAGTGGGGTTTAGGCGTCGCAATTTTCCATTAGGCGTCAAAATTAGGCGATCTAATTAGGTCTAGGCGAATTTAGGTGTGCCTAGGTAGGTTTAGACGGGCCTAGGATGATTTAAGTGAATTCACTGAAAAAAATATTCGTTAATATTTTATTAATTTATTAGTTCTGTCCGGCCACAAATATATGAAGAAAAAACTAACTTTACACATATTTAAAATTAGTTAAAGTAGCTTAATTATCTTGATTTTATTTAAAAATATATTAAAATTACGAAGACTTCCACACATTAAAATTAGTATGTTTGCACTAAATTGAACATCATTTTACAAGGATTGAAAATCCAAACGAAAGACACAATGTTGAATTTGACTTGACTTTAGTTTTTGTTGTGCGTTGAAATAATTTTTTATAATTTTCATATTATTTATGTGATTTGTGTGTCTAAATTATTGACACGGCCTAGGATTTCAAGGCGCTAGGCCCGACGCCGACACCTGACATTTGCCTAATGATTTTTAGAACCTGGCTCCTAATTGACTAATTGAAAATCTCAACCAGCTATTTGCAGTATTAGACAACTGAATGTCCAAATTTTATGTTATGATAAGCGGTAATTTAAAGAACAATGAGAATGAGAAAATAATTTTTTTAAAAGAGTAAATGAAATGCTTATCATTTTTAAAATTGAAATTGAGCCTCATTTAACAACAGGGAGTAATTTGTTAAGTATGAATGTGTAGGGCTGTATAATAATACATCCAGGGGGTGTCAATGTACAAACTGAGAAGATATTCCACAATTGGTTTAAGGGCGCGTGAGATTACTGTAGAACAATAAGCGCGTAACGACCGACTTGTCCACTTGACTGCTCTGTATCGTTCAAATCAAGCGTACTCTGCACAAACTTTTCTCAAAGAGAAAGAAAGGGTTTCCGAGTTAACTCAGTTAGCTTTTTAGTACTTGGTAGTTTTTTTTCTCCGATTAAGAATCAGCCTAGGGTTTGTTCGATCATCTTATTTTGATGGTTCAGTTGATGAAAAGCAGCAAGGTATCGCCGGAATCTCAGTTGCAGCAAAGGGGGAAAATGGTTCCGGTTAAACGTGAAGTCGACGATGCTCTTGACCACCGTCATGCTCCCATCAATAAGCGATCTAAGGTTTCCTCTCTCTCTCTCTCTCTCTATATATATATATATATATATATATATATATGTTTTTTTTCGTTGTTGTTTAAGAAGTACTTTTTGTAGGTAGATTGTCAGTTTAGTTTATTATTGGAGATGACAATTGAAACAAACTGCTTAGTTTGATTGATTTTTGTTCCGAGGACTGGTGAGATTAATACGATTAATGTACTCTTGTGTTGTGGTATTTGATTGATTCGAGCTGTCTATTTATGTAATTTATCGGTATTAGGTTATTAGAATTGCTGGTGTTTATAAGTGGGGGTTGATATTAATTTTTTTTTTTTTTTTTTTTTTAAACCCTTTTTTTTTTATTCAACTCACACACCCACACACACATGCACGCTCAGAAGCGCCTAGGAGATAAATTAAGTTGAGGTTAATTAATCAATTGTTGGCGAGAAGCAATAAGGATTTAACTGTGTGTGATTTGGTTAAAAAACGCTCATAGTTACTTGATTGGTTTTTCATTCTATTTTGAACTGTTTGTGATCGGGTAGTAGTTCTTTTACATTGGTCTTATTCTTGGTTTTTGCCTAAAATAATTTCGTTTGCAGCGAAATGAACTGGAAATAGGTGGTTTTCCTGTACCACCAGCAGAATTTAATCCTTTGGATGAGCCTAGTCCTCTGGGTTTGCGACTCAAGAAGAGTCCATCTCTTCTGGAATTGATTCAAATGAGGCTTTCTAAAGGAAATGCGTCTAATACTGGAACTCAAGCCAAGAAAGACAACAAGGGCGCTTCTACTTCTCTTGCTAGTGATAAGCTAAAGGCTTCAAACTTTCCAGCAACTCTTCTTAAAATTGGAACCTGGGAGGTACACCATAGCTCATCTGGAATTCGATAAATGTCATTTTAAGTAGAAAAAAAATCACATTATCTTTCAGTTTGCACATGTGTGGTTGTCTGTCCTTTAACTTGAATTATGTCATGCTTCAGTACAAATCGAGACATGAAGGGGACCTGGTAGCGAAGTGCTATTTTGCGAAGCACAAGCTTGTGTGGGAAGTTCTGGATGGTGGTCTTAAGAATAAGATTGAAATCCAATGGTCTGACATCATGGCTTTGAAGGCGAATTACCCTGATGATGGGCCTGGGACGTTAGATGTAGTGGTAATTTCCTTTTCATGATCCATAGTTATCCCATTATGCATAAGGACTATGAGAGGATGATTATTAATGATAACGTTTTGTCGGTGCAGCTAACGAGGCAGCCTCTCTTCTTTCGGGAGACCAATCCCCAACCCAGGAAGCATACCTTATGGCAGGCAACATCAGATTTTACTGGTGGGCAGGCTAGCCTACATAGGTACAGTACTTGTTCTTGTCTTGTGATTCTTTTTACTGGTGTGCACTGTGCAAGGAAGCATACCTGGTAGGCAACATCAGATTGAACTAATCCATTCCACAATTGAGACATACCCAAGTTGGTCTCATGTTGGCAGCATCACCCTTATGGAACAGGCATCCATTAATCTATTATTTTTGTTGCCCACTTGCCATAACTTTATGTACCTCACAGACATGACCCAGTTGAAAGTTTAGTCACAAAGATAATCACTAATGCATTCATGTGTTAGATTGAAATCTCACTCCGACAGGAAACAGTAGCTGAGTTCCTTCAATCAGAGTTTAGCTCTTGATATTAGTAGCTGGCATATGTTTCCTTCCTACCGTGCTTCCTGTCACCAAATGCGGTGGATAGCCGTAAGCGTTGGTGGTTTTTCACTTGTGTTGTTGTGGTGGCATGGTGAACGTTGCCATGGTGCCTATCCAAAGTTGACTGAAACTTGGGAGTCAAACCATAATTACCACATGCATTGTGCAGTTATTATTTTTCTGTTTGCTCTGTTTCTTCTTAAGAATAAATGTCCTAATCTAGAAAAATATTAGCCTTAACCCAAACAACCTGCTACAATATTCAAACAACTCATGATACTTGGATACTAAGGTGCAATATTCCTTTAGCCTCAACTTCTTAGCATTTAAAAACTGTAAAATCAGATAGCGCCAGTTAGTCATGTGGGAGGTTCAATTTACTACAAATGCTATAGATGGATGAGGGAAGTGTAATACATTTTTCTTTTTGTGACAGGCGGCACTATCTGCAGTGTGCACAGGGCTTGTTGGGGAAGCATTTTGAAAAATTAATTCAGTGCGACCCTCGACTGAGTTATCTGAGTCAGCAAGGGGAGATTGTACTAGAATCTCCCTGCTTTGAACCCAGAGTTTCTGTGTTCGATGACCCTAGTGAGTCTAATGAATACAGTATCAACAGCGATGGGGTTTCTGCTTTTGACTTGTGTGGTGCTGCATCACCATCAGGAGTTCACTCGTCTTCTTCAAAAAGTGAGCTGCATGACCATGTGGCTAGGCCTACAGACTTCCATCAGGGAACACCTTCACCTTGCTCAGGTAATTTTTGTTATCGACTTGGAGTTACTTATTATTGTTAAAATTGAGCAGATAAATGGATGTTAAATTGGATGATACTCTGGTTTATTTTCGTTGCGTCATTGTTGCTCTTTTTCTTGTTTTTTTTTTCTTTCGTATTTGGCTTCTGTAAGCTGAGCAGTGAATGGCAACATCATTGGTGATTAGCACGGTTTGTCACTAGAGTGATGAGTGAGTCTTTATCGGGGATGGTGCTCAGCGTCACATAATTCGGCACGCGGTCCGATTCGCGATACGATTCGCATACGGAATTCGCTACCCCCGAGTGAATGCGATTCGCTTAGGTATTTTCGTTAAGATTTCGCTTCATAATTCACTTCATGTATTAGTAAGGTTAACTTTCATTAAAATAAATTATTTTTGGATAAATTAAAATATTGCATTAGCATGAAACAGTTTATTTCCTTAATATTAAGTATAATGTTAATTAATGTTTAACAATATTTTTGATTTTATAAAAAGATCCACATATCCCTCATTTGATTTGAAACTGGGTTCGGTTTTAAATAGGATAAGGAAATGAGTTGTATCCAACTCGGTCAGTATAATTAATTTTTCAATTTTCCAAAAGATAAGAAACCTTCCAATTTCTAAATTGTCCTTCTCGGTCAAAAAAGAAATCCTATCCTTTTATATTATCCCTTTCTCTCTCCTTCCGTCCCTACCCCTTCGCTCTTTCACCTTTCTCTCTCCTTGGTCATGGGCGCTTTCTCAATTTACCCTTTGATTTCAGCCGGAACCACCAATCGTCGACATAAACCACCAATACAGACTCCGGCGACCATCACTAATCGACGGCGGCCAACTCCAGAATCTCCAGATCTACGACCATGAAACCGCCGAGTCTGGTTTCCCCAAGCCACATCCGACACGTATCCCGTGTCCTGGCCGGCGTCGTGTCGTGTCGACCCTGGTACGTTTGCTCTTCTTACGTAGTTGTTTTTCACATTCCTTCTCTGCCGTGTTCTTTCCTTCTCTGTCGTGTCCGAGGTTAGAGTGCCGTACGTACGTCTTTTGAGGAAACTAGGTTTCCGGCCGTGTCCGACGGCAATACGGCGAACTCAATCGCGAATTTGGGCGTTTTGATTCGGAATCGAATTCCGATTCGATTCGATCGAATGAATTCGGAATTCGACCCCCGTTCTGGGCGAATTCTGTGACCCTGATGGTGCTGTCTGCAGAGCTGAGTTCTTCAGTATAATGTTTCGACTTTTGGTACAAATGTAGATAGTGGTTGAGAAATGTGGAATTTTGTGCACAAGGATGTTTATCTTGTTATATGGGTATGGTGGCATTTGCCTGAGCTTTGAGAAGTTGAATAGTGTCTAGTTGTGTGCGCCGTATGGGTTAGAGCTACGGATTTAAACAGAAAAAAGAATTGATAGAAGTAAAGGACATGGAAAGAGAGCAAGTCACTTGGCTACTGGAGTGAGCTGGGTCAACTTTTCCCTAGCTTCGGCATAAACATAATTCAATGGCTGGCGAGAGAGTGATGTTGTCACTAACCTCTGATATTATATGTGACGAAGTTGGGGGGTGGGGTCAATGACACCAATGACTATTCTCTGATATTATATGTGACGAAGTTGGGGGGTGGGGTCAATGACACCGATGACTATTCTGGTAAAAATTGGAATGTCTGCTGTGGAGCCATATATACCAATACATGTTCCATTTCGTTAACGGATGACTATTGTATCTTTTCATAGATGTGCATATACATTTAGTAATGAGTACAACATAAATGTAAGGTACAACATAAGACCCACTAACATATACTGTATAGTTTATAACCAGGAATGGAAGATAGGACAATAGTTGTGAGGTTTTTTCCTGTGAATATATCCACCACTTGTCTCTATGCAAAGTTGGTTTCTTATAAATTCCTACTTAGGTTGTGTGCTAGCTGTGTCCTTATGTATACTTGATGTATTTCGGTAGGATGTATCTTTGGTGGTAAGAGCGGTGGGTGTATGTGTTAATTGTGTGATAGCTTAGTCTCTTCAGTTTTTGTTTCTTGTAGGACCTAGTGTTTATTGTAGTCGGTTCCTTGACTGCATGTCAGAAATACTCTGTCCCGGAAAGTTTGTCTCATTTTGACTTTTTATGATCAACATAAATGGACTCTGACCGGACATGGATGTCGATCTAATCATTCTTGTGAAATTTTGGTGATTTATCAACAACAATTTTTAGAATTTCAATGTGATCATTAGATTGACACCAATGATTGGTCAAAGTTCATTTTTGTTGACCTTAAAAAGTCAAAATGGGACTATCTTTCTAAGACGGAGGGAGTACGTATGCTCTGCTTGTTACTTGTTAAACCTGTGTCCCCTTGACGTGACCCTATTGCGACAATGGTTATTTTAAACTTTCACTGTCTATTATAACAGTGATGGACACAGCTGTGATTGAAGAAATCAGGAATGGTGGTGTGGATGAACCGAGGAGCCTTAGCCGTTGGGACCGGATAAAAGTGCCTGGGTTGCACCCTTCTATGTCAATGAGTGATCTGGTCAACCACATTGAAAATAGGATCTCAGAACACAGAACATCAAACAATTTCTCACTTTCCGAGGATGAGAGGCAAACATTAGAGATTCTGGACGAGATTAACCAATGCTTATTGACAGATTCTCAGCTTGCTGCATCAATTACTGATGAGAAATCACTCATGTCAAGAGTCAACTCCCTTTGCTGTCTTCTACAAAAAGACCCAGTCACAGTTGAAGATTTGCCTGGGAAAGTTGACAATCATTCTGCTGATGTCATTGATGATAAGAGGGTAAATGCGTCAAACCATCTCTCTGCATCGGTAAGTGGAACCAAAGTTGAAGATGCTTATGTAGCTGAGAGTGAAAATGAAGAGTGTAAGAAAGAACAGGGCATGTCAAGGAAGGACTCTGTAGGTGAGCTACTGTTGAATCTTCCGAGAATAGCATCTTTACCTCAATTCTTCTTCAACATGTAAGTAACTATGATAATCAAGATAGGTTGCTTTGTTTCACCCAGTCAAGGGTACTAAATTAAAGTTGGTTGGTCGGAACCTCTGAGAACCCACCTGAGGCACCAGTGATGAGCACTCGTAGGAGCACGAGTGGTTCAGTACTGGCTTGACCCAATATCAAAGGGCTAGGAAAGGGTTGTATATGTTTTAGCATTTGTAGGTTATTATGTTGGATTTTGGGGTTTCTATGGTGGTGTATTTAGTTTCTGAGATTCTGGTGTAGTCTCTTCTGGATATATGTGTTCAACTTTAAGCAGTTAATAATTTGAGTTGGCAGAAAAAAATGGGGGAAACAATAAGTACCATAACGGCGGACATGCGCTTGGTCTGGTGCTGCCACCACAAAATGAACAGGCCTCCTTTTTTTTTTTTTTTTTCTCTAATCTCAAAATAATGATTTCTGACGGCAAGAATGAATGTTTATGAATTACTACAATTGGAAGTCAATTTTTAAGAATGTCTTTAAGTAACTTACTTTTATTCATTTTGGTATTGTGAGAGTACTAATTATGGTAAATTAAGAGTTACGTCCCTTAGTGAGGGTAACTGATTACCAGGTTTTTCTTCTGCTGCTTGGTTCCCCTGTTCTAAAGTCCTCAAGTTTATCAGTGCATGAAAACTTGTGTTGGATGTGTATTTTTTCATGTTTAAGATGGTAGATTTTGATAATTGTGGAGAGTTTTTTTTTTTTTTTTTTTTTTGCCTGTTGTAGATTTAGCAGAGTGGAGATGTTTGAATCGGCGTAATTCTTTAAGTTGACAGCCTGGTAAAATGAAAGCGGCTGCATCATCTGGCGTCAAAATCGTTGCAGTGAGTTCAATGGGGGGGGGGGGGGGAGAGAGATATATATATATTTTATTATTAATCTAAAGCTCCCTCTTCTCTATTGCAAGATGTTTAGAGCAAGGTAATTGCCCTAATCTATGGAGGCAAGCTCACTTTCCCACGCCCGGATCAGGAAAGAGAGAGCAACTTGTAAAAATGAAGAGGGGCTAAAGCTGTAAAACACCCTATAATAGTTAACTAAACCAAAACAAGAACCTTTTCCTGCTCCAATGTCAGTCAGCTATGGAAAATCAGTATCCTAAGAAGAGCTATGAGGAGTTAAGCTTCAAGGCACCCAGAAGGTGTTATGGGGCATGCCCACCAATAATTTCAAACAAACAAATAACTGCACATCATATGACAATGAGCACAGGTAACAATAATATTCAATTAACAAATAAATTAATATAATTATGCATGTTGTTTAGTACATTTCGGGCACAGTTGCCATATATTTGTATTACTCTTCAAAAAAAAAAAAAAAAAAACAACAACGCAATTTTCGTAAGTAGCAAGCACAATATTTGCAGGAACGGGATATTACATTTATTTTTTTTTACTTTCTTTTTTATCTTTGATTTTTGGTGGTATTGTCTAACGTCTACAAGCAATATAAACACATGGAACAAGGGAAGGAAAAGGTACTTAGGGTTCTCCAGGGCCATCTTCATCGTCCATATTCCCCTCATTATCCTGCAACATGTTCATCAGCATATCTACCTGGTTCTGTAGCATTGTGTTTTGTCTCTCCACATCTGCACGTTTGCTTCGTTCGTCAAGTAGCTGAAGCTGCAGGTGTTCCAGGCACCTCGAATCCTCCTCCAATTGTTCATTTAAGCCATCAATTTCCCTATCCTGTAAACAAAATCAAGTAAAGGTTCACTTTTCCTTGCACCAGTTTCGGTGGCAAAGCCACACTATGAAGAAGGGGTCACTTGACCCCCTTAATTGTCGGAAGTTGACAATTTGGTACCTTCTTGTTTGATAAAAATGTACTAGAAATAATATTTTTGTCAATTTGATCCCCTTGATTTTATTATATTTAAAAAAAAGGTAGTACTATAATACTCCCTGTCCTGGAATGATCTTCCTCCTTTTTTTTGTTGTGGGTACGAAGGTGTACTTTTAGCAATGGTTTTAGATTTAATTATTCTAATAAACATCAGAAAAATTGTAATTGATAGTATTTGTAATGGGGAATTAATAACAAGTTATAAATTTCATTAAGGTAATTAAATTAAACTAAATTTATTGCTCAAAGTAACTTTCTATTATCACCAAAAAGAAGTGGGAAGATCATTTAGGACGGAGGGAATATCACTTTACCCCCCCCCCCTCCACTTTATGCCCAATTAATATATTGTAAGTGTAATTTTTATCCCCAACCAATTTTCACACCGTTAGCAAGAAAAATTCTGGATTCGCCACTAACCAGTTTCAATTGAAATGTCGTCTTGAGTTCCTGAAAAAAAAAAAATACCTTTCTGTTCATTTCCTGCACTGCGATCCTGCGCATACTCTCCACCACATCCACGTTAACGAGCTTCCGCTTCTTCCCAATAAGCCATCCTCGAGGATAGCTCGCAGAGTCAAAATCTGGTGGAGGGAGTATAGCATCAGCTGATGGACGTCGTCCATTTAAATCAGTTATCGGTTCCAATGGTTCAAATAGAGCCTTGCGTCGTTCTGAAAGGACAGCAGGTGGAGTGGAATCTTCTTCCTGCTTCTCTTCGGTTGGATGATCTTCCTGCTTTTCATTTTCTTTTGTGGCATCTTGTATTACGTCCTTGAACATATTCATCACGTTAGCTGAAAGTTTACACAAACAATGTTACTGTAGTTATGCGGTCATTCAAGAAACAAGTGAAGTTCCTATCTCATTTAAATACTTCCATCTATGGAAGTTTGAAAGGTTTGAATGGTTGAGTGATGACTCGGTGCAGAGAAGAGAAAATTCATTAGCAACAGACTCAAGACATCATTTTCACATCTCATCTTGTTATACAGAGCATACCTACGAGGCTACGAGTATAATCCAATCTTTAGAAGTTTCAAGAATAAAAGTTCAATTGGTTAGATGAGCAATAATAATGCTAACAGCTCATTCTAATGGTGACCATACGTCCATACCACTTGTTTGATCCAATGAAAAATCCTGTTATTTATTTCAAAGCCAAAATAAACAACAAATATAGCACACATCGCATTTCAGTTTGACATTATATATTTCTTCTTCCTTTTATCATTTGGATAAATGACTGAATAGATAAATGCCTACTAGAGTGTGAGAAATCTGAGAGCAGGGGATTGGGATATGATAGTACTCCCCCTGTCCCTAAATTAATCGCCCTTTCTTTTTTTTTTTGTTCGTCCCAAAAAACAAAAAAAGGTCCCATTTCTAAAAAGGAAAATATTTCTAGCGCAACTTCATGAAGTTACAAGCAAGGAGTATCATTAAAACTCATGCAATGTACAAAGCAACTTTTTTTTGAGACGGTGAGGTATCATATTGCAATATGTACACTTGCAATACCATAGGTCCATTAGTCTATAAAATGGATTGTAAGGGTACTCGCTTATAATTTGTCACTTTCCTGACTTTCCTTCAAAGTAAAAAAAGGTCATTATTTTAGGGATGGAGGGAGTACCTAATTATGACAAATAAGTTACTTCCTCTGTCCCATTTTTAATTATTGGGCCACTTTTCACACACACAACAACTACTCACTTACTACTCTCTACTCCACTAATAACCCCTACCCCACTTTCCATACAACATTCCTTAATCTCCGCGCCATCTCATTTTGTGTGCTTTGAAATGGAACTGAGGGAGTATATCGTAACTACAACATTCCTTAATCCCCATGCCATCTCATTTTGTTTTAGCATCAATATTTTTACCCTCATACCAACTACTAGATAGAACTGTATTTCATTTAAGAGAAGTGAAAGCAAAAGACCACTATGAAAAAAAAAAAAAGGAGACACCATTATGGTTACAAGTCTGAGTGCAATATTCAGTTGTGTTGGTCTTTGCGACCTTCAAATAAATTGACCTTTTTAAGGCATGTTCCACTCCCTCTACTATTTGGGCCAGGATGCTATATAGGCATGGCTTACATCTTAGAATAAGAGCAACTCCCTAAAAAAATATGGTGATCCCAGACTTCTCTCAAACATTTTCACACTCCAATCAACAAAATTTGGGGAAAGCATCTATATTACTTATTAAAGCAAATAACCAAATAAAATATTTCCCATATGGTTCTTTTATTTCTACATTTTATAATATTGTAAAGCGTTTAAGATAATTAAAGAGAACATGTTGTATTTGGTTGGTTATGCGGACCATAAAGGCAGTCGACTTAAGATTAACACTCACATTGATGAGTTTTACACCATGCTTTAAACAATATTTCCGCTGCACATGCTCATCATTGATGGTACAACCAATATCCAACAGCCAGAAGGATGGTACGACTTATGTTAGATCCAGAAGAAAATACTCCATCTCTGTCCCAAAATGATCTTCCTACTTATCATTTTTCACTGTCCCTAATCATTTCCTTTTTTAGGCTTAAAAGTGCATAAACATAGGATGGCTCGTGTAGCAAGTGTTCATATCTTTAAAAAGTTTGAATAGTCAAATGCGAATATCATTTTGGGACGGAGGGAGTATAAAATAAATCTTTGGTTTGTTATACCTAACCATACACAAACACACATGGCTACAAAAATTAAACAAATTCAGTGATTATTTTATGTTCTTCCGGTTTGAATCATCAACCGAAAGTCAACCCGAATACATTATGTTAACGAAATAGTTTCTGAATTCAAACAAATGTTTTTCTAATTTAAACAGAGTGCTGCAAAAGTTAAATTAAATCAGAGAAATAGATTCACCACAATTACTCCCAAAACAAGACATCTAATTTAGCTCTAAATTCTCAACAGAAAACACAAATTCTCTTTTACATGAAATTAATCTATTTTTAGTAGAAATTTAATTTCAGAAATTATACAGTTCAAAGAGAAATACAAGAAATTGCTACTTAGAAAGTACCTGATCGCTTGCGGGACTTCCAGAAGACAGGAGTAGAAGAAACTGGGGAGAATCCATTCAGAATTCCCTCCACCTTCTTCTCTTTCTTGGATTCTTCCATATTTTTTTCTCCCAACAATTTCACAAATTTGTTCACACAGCGAGGGTGAAAAAACACACAGATAGAGAGGGAGAGAGAGAGAGAGAGAAAAGTGTTTAGCTCATTGTTCTTGTTGCGGAGTGAGAAGGTGAGAGAATTGGTTTTGGATGCGGTGGTGACGGAGTCATCAAGAGGTTTTGACGGTTGAGAATTATTTTTTTTATTTTTTTTGGTCGTTTTATTTCTAGTTGTCTAGTTTTGCGTACCCCAAGCAATGTAGGACCCACCTATTTGTTCCGTTACGTATCTATACAATGACTAAATTGCCCCCTACCTAGCTTTGCCTTGGCCTGAAATTTTTTGATAGTTGTCTCAAAAAAATTTAAGGAGTTTTTTGCAAAAATGACATGCGTACTTTGTGCAATATATCAATTTGACTCGCGTACTTTGGAAACATCAAATGTGGGTTGCGTACTTAACATTTCAAAAAAAATTGATACAACCTTTTTAACACCCGTTAAAAACATAACGAGACACTCCAAAGAACTATTGACCCGTTAAGTTTTTAACACATTTTATTTTTTTAAAACAAAGGTTTCATTCATCATCCAAAAAAAACTAACAGATGTTTCCTAATCATCACAATCAGACTTGACAACCATGGCATCCACCGTCCCTTCCAAACCCGACAACCACCACTCATCACTCCTTTGCCACCAACCATATCTTTCCGACCACCACCACCTCACAACTCCGGGCAAAAATCCCCCATTGAAGCACTCATTCCTCAATCAAACTAATTTCCATCACTAACCCACCATCCCCATCCATCATCTATTTCTTCATACAAACCCAAATTTCCAACGCTAAACTGTGAAAGCACAAATTGAATAAGCATCAGATTCAATTTATGCCCAAATTGGAAACAAACCCACTTCAATGGGTGCAACGGTGAAATTATGTACAAAAGTCAGAGGTGGTGGGTGCAATTTTGGCCGGGCCACGTTTGAATCCGAAACCCATGTTTCCTTATGTTCTGTTTAATCCGTTTGTGGGCAAATCAAGGATTCGAAAATGGAAATCCAAGGTAAAAATGGCTCCAAAATCCTACTGAAAGAAGACGTAAATGTAGATTTCGATAGGGGTTTAGGGTTTGGCTACGACGACCGAACAGTTTCTCATCGCCACATCGCCTTCCAACTTCACAAATCAAATCGCATCCAAGGTTGGCTTCGTCGTGACGGGAAGGAACCCCATATGGGTTTATAGCAGCAGTAATGGCGAAATTAAGGTTTATAGAAGGTCTGAAGATGTGAAATGGAGAGTGGTGATTTGTTGTGCGTTTCTGCCAAGAACCCCGTTTGGTTCAATATGAGAAGAATTGAATCTCAAAGGATGAAGATTTGGAGCTGGACATTTCCATGGAAGCTGTAGTTTGATAGGTTGACTGCTCGGAGGGTTGTGGCATGGTGGATCTGGGGAAGAGGGTTGGGTTGATTATTGGTATCATAGGCTTTTAATAAGAGATGGGGTATCTCTTATGATTTTGTCATGGGTGTTAAAAAAAATAACGTATGTTACATTAGATTCACGGATGAATTATATTTTGGAGTGTCTCGTTATGTTTTTAACAGGTGTTAAAAAAATTGTATCAAAATTTTTGAAATGTTAAGTACGCAACCCACATTTGATGTTTCCAAAGTACACGAGTCAAATTGATATATTGCACAAAGTACGCATGTCACTTTTGCAATAAACTCAAAATTTAAGCAATAAACTTTCTTGTGGACTTTTTCAAAATAAAAATAAAAATACAAGGTCCTTACTAAAAATTACCTTTTGTTTTAAGGGATTATTGAGAAATTAATCTTACATTTTACTTATTTGCATTATTAATAGTATTTTCAACAATTATATTTTCAATCCACTTGCAATCTCATTCATTTTTTATTTATTTTTTTTTTTTTTTGGAAGAAAGTGTGATGTGTATTGCAGCGGAAATATTTTAATGAGTATCGCCTAAACGAAAACTCACACAAGACTTCCCAAGAGAAATCTTAAAAGAAAACCAAAGTTAAACTTTAACTTAGATTATAAACCGAGAAGGGACAGTAATTGCAAAGCAATAAATTGATTATATTAAACTTGAATTGATCCTTTTTACAAACGGAAGACTGAAGTATTTATAATAAGGAAAAAAAACCTATTTACAATTGTTTTGAAAGGTCACAAAATGAATCAGCACAATTAAGGAGAAGACACGTCTTTTCGAACAGACACAATCACAATCAGCAGGACTCTTGGTGCAGAGCCATGAATGAACAGCCACAACTCTTGGATGAAGAGTCACGAAACGAATAACTTCGAACAGATACTACAGCCACGAACAGACACCAGCAACTACAGGAGCCCCTCGGCCGAGGCACTAATCAAGCTCGGCCGAGCACCAGCCTTCTCCCTGCCCGAGCACCGTACTTGACGCGTCCGAGCAGAAACCTTGAAAATCCACCAGCTATTGTCTACTCTCCCTCGGCCGAGTTAATAAACTGCTCGGCCGAGCATATAAGCTTCAGACTTGTACGTTTGTTTAATTATCAGGTTTGCCAAGAGCCATGCCATCTTGGTCCGTCTCGACATGCGCTACATCATGCGCCCCTACTTGAAAAGGATTCGTCCCTGAATCCATGTCATCATAAAGAGGGTCATCCGGGTAGAAAGCAACCAAATCCGCTACATTAAATGTCGGGGAGATGTTCCATCCAGGCGGTAATTCCACCACATAAGCGTTGTCATTGATTTTCCGGACAATCTTGCAAGGGCCAAGTTTCTTTTGATGGAGTTTGCTATAAGTACCTTGAGGGAAACGCTCCTTGCGTAAATGGACCATCACCAAGTCACCTACGGCGAAGACCTTCAAACGACGACGCTTGTCAGCATGTGCCTTGTACTTTGCATTGGATTCTGTAATGTTTCTCCGAACTTCCGATTGGACTGCCTCGATCATTTCAGCCATATGTTCAGCGGCAATGCTATAACCCGGAATCTTCGGGAGAGGTATCAAATCAAGAGTATACGAGGGCGGCTTTTGATAAACGATTTCAAAAGGCGTCTTCTTCGTAGTACGATTGACCATGTTGTTGAATGCGAACTCAGCCGTGGCCAACGCTAAATCCCACTTCTTAGGAAAATCACCACATAGACAACGAACCATTGAACCCAACGTCCGATTCACCACCTCCGTTTGACCATCAGTTTGAGGGTGAAATGAACTACTAAACTGTAATGAAGTCCGAAAAATATGCCAAAGAGTACGCAAAAAATGACTGAGAAATTTTGTATCCCGGTCTGACGTGATTGATTTAGGCACCCCATGTAGGCGAACCACTTCCTTGAAGAACAAACCAGCGATATGTGCAGCATCCGAAGTTTTGCGACAAGGAATGAAGTGAGCCATTTTAGAAAAACGGTCAACCACCACAAAGACAGAGTCATTCCCTCTCTGCGTCCGAGGTAGTCCCAAACGAAATCCATAGATATGTCCTCCCATGGACCATCCGGAACTGGCAAAGGAGAATATAATCCCGTATTCTGGGACTGTCCTTTGTTGCGTTGACAAACCATACATTTCCGAACAAAAGTGTTCGTATCTTTGCGAAGTTGTGGCCAAAAATACCTCCGAGAAACAAGTTCAACTGTTTTGTCACGACCAAGGTGAGCATCTTTATGTAACTCCGCGATGAGGCTCTCGCGAATGGAACCGTGAGGGATACACAACTTGTCACGAAAAAATAAAAACCCATCTTGTAACAAATATAAGCCAACTGGAACCCCATTTCTACATTTTGCCCATATCTCTGCAAAATCAACATCTGATTCATATAAACTCTTTAAACAATCAAATCCCACCACCGAAGTGCTCATTGTTACCAACAAACTAGCCCAGCGACTCAAGGCATCCGCCACTTTATTAAGCTGTCCACTTTTGTGTTGAATGACAAAAGAAAACTGCTGTAAGTAAGATACCCAACGTGCATGCATGCGGTTAAGGGTCGTCTTACTGTTCAAGTATTTCAAAGCCTCGTGATCCATATGGAGGACGAACTCTCGATGCAGCAAATATTGTTCCCAATGTTTAATAGCTTGCACCACAGCGTAGAACTCAAGCTCGTATGTTGTCCATTTCTGTTTCGCCTCCTCTAACTTGTGACTCATAAAAGCAATCGGCCTCTTCTTCTGCATTAAAACAGCCCCAATGCCAACCACCGAAGCATCCGTCTCCAACTCGAAAGGAATGGAAAAATCAGGTAACACAAGCAGGGGAGCATTAGTTAATTTGTCCTTAATTAACGCAAAACTTGCTGCGGCCTCATCACCCCAAGAAAAACCTCCTTTCTTCATACAATTAGTAATTGGCGCCATAATAGTGCTAAAATTGCGAATGAAACGCCGGTAAAAAGTAGCAAGCCCATGAAAACTTCGGACCTCACTAACGGTTTTGGGAGTTGGCCATTCACGAATAGCACGGACCTTATCGTTGTCCACTCGAATGCCATCCGCCGAAACAATATATCCCAAAAACAATAACTCAGTCAACATAAAACTGCACTTCTTCAAATTCACATACAACATGTTCTCCTGTAATACCCCCAAAACACTTCGTACATGCCCGATATGTTCTTCCTCGGACTTGCTATAAATCAATATATCGTCAAAATACACCACAAGAAATTTCCCATTAAACTGTTTGAGAACTTGGTGCATTAGACGCATAAACGTACTTGGTGCGTTGGACAGACCGAAAGGCATTACTAACCATTCATATAACCCTTCCTTAGTTTTGAAAGCGGTTTTCCACTCATCGCCTTGTCGAATCCGCACCTGATGGTACCCGCTCTTTAGATCAATCTTGGAAAATACCTTGGAACCCCGAAGCATATCCAACATATCATCCAACCGAGGAATTGGGAATCTATACTTGACTGTGATTTTGTTGATGGCTCTACTATCAATGCACATACGCCACGAACCATCTTTCTTAGGTACAAGCAAAGCCGGGACTGCACAAGGACTTAAACTCTCCTGTATATACCCCTTTTTTAATAGTTCTTCCACCTGTTCTTTGAGAATCTCGTGCTCCGCAGGACTCAAACGATAATGAGGGAGATTAGGCAAGGAAGCACCGGGGACAAAATCGATGATATGCTGAATATCTCGCAAGGGTGGCAACCCTGGAGGGAGATCATCAGGCATAATATCCTGAAACTCATCCAAAACCGACTGTAACGATCTTGGAATTAAAGTAGTGTGTCCCGACATTCCTTTCTGCACGACCGCATATATAACAGGGGCATCGGCTAAATCCTTAACAAACTCGTGAGCCGTACACAAAGAAACAATAGGTTTAGATTTCGCATTACCATGTGCACCCAAATCAAGCGACGAACGTAATTGAAAACGAAACCCATCCTTTGTAAAAAGCAAAGAATTATCCCGTCCATTATAGACCACATTCACATCATATTGCCATGGTCTTCCCAATAAAACATGGCATGCATTCATATCGACAACATCGCATAAAATTTCATCCTTGTAACTCCCGATAGTGAAAGGAATAATGCATTGTTCATGTACCTTTATATTGCCGCCTGAGTTAATCCAACCAACTGTGTAAGGAGCCGAGTGTTTGTGAATGTCCAACTTTAACGATTTCACGAAACCACGGGCCACCAAATTTTCACTACTGCCACTATCCACAATCACTGTAGCATCAATATTACAAACCTTCCCTTTTGTTCGAAAGATATTGTGACGTTGCGGATCATCATCTTCACTATGTGTTGTCAACATAAAACGTCGAACCACCAAAGATTCATGGTTATTCAGCTCTGCCATCTCTTCATTAAGATCTATCACACCGTCGTCATCATCCACGTCGTCATCCCTATCGACCATATTGACTCCTCGCCTTAGAGGGCATTGACTCGACATGTGCCCTGGTTGCAAACATCGAAAACACTTATCACTAAATGTCTTAGTATAAGGGTTTTGATTTTGTGGACCACGATTAGTGGTGTTGGTGTTACGTCGAACTGGAGGATCCTGAACATCAATGGGGGCCATCTGCTTCCCTTCATTTCGACCAGTGTCCACAACTTGAGCTTTCTCCGAACCCGTCACCGTATTTGACCCGGATACTGGATTCTTTGAACTCGAAGAAGATGTGGCAGAAAAGTTTCTGTATGATTGCTGCTTTTCGATCTTCTTGGCACGAGTAATAACTTCACTTACAGACCGGTTTGTAAACAATTCCACCTGATTCCTTATGCCGACCCGAAGACCACTAATGAATCTCGCAACTTCTTGCGCCTCTGTTTCATCCAAATCTGCCCGTGCCGATTGGGCATGAAAATCGTGGGCATAATCTTCAACCGAACGAGCGCCTTGTTTAAGGTCCAAAAAGGCTTGGTAAGTTACTTGTTCATAATCATCCGGCAAAAAGTGTGATCGTAACTCCCTCTTCATTCTAGCCCAAGAACGAATAGGTGCTTTGTTTTTACGATGTCGCTTTTTACATAATTGGTCCCACCAAGCGGATGCTCCGTCACGTAGTTTATACGCTACGTAAGGAACCTTCCGATCATCGTCAACTTGCAGCAAGTCGAAGAATTTCTCAACCTCTGCTAGCCAATCTACGAACTCGTTCATCTTCAAATTTCCAGAAAAGGGTGGGATATCCGCCCTAATTTTAGGACGTTGATCGTTACGAAGTGCTTCGAGGCGATCATCCTCGACCTCAACGTCGGAATCTTCCTCAACAACCGGGTCCTCTTGGCGGACGTTACGTACCCGATGATTTGCCCGATTCTGTGGGTTGTCATTACCTACCCGCATTTGAACCAATGCAGCCAATAGTTCAGCATGTTGACGTTCGCTACGCTCTCTGGCCTCTTGTTCTTGCTGTGCCATGCGTTGTTCTTGCTGGGCCATGCGTTCCAGAATAGCCGCGATGTCACCGTTGTTACCTCCATCTTTAGTCATCTTCTCGTCGGAGAACCCCTAGGATTGACCGATTTCTGATACCAACTGATGTGTATTGCAGCGGAAATATTTTAATGAGTATCGCCTAAACGAAAACTCACACAAGACTTCCCAAGAGAAATCTTAAAAGAAAACCAAAGTTAAACTTTAACTTAGATTATAAACCGAGAAGGGACAGTAATTGCAAAGCAATAAATTGATTATATTAAACTTGAATTGATCCTTTTTACAAACGGAAGACTGAAGTATTTATAATAAGGAAAAAAAACCTATTTACAATTGTTTTGAAAGGTCACAAAATGAATAAGCACAATTAAGGAGAAGACACGTCTTTTCGAACAGACACAATCACAATCAGCAGGACTCTTGGTGCAGAGCCATGAATGAACAGCCACAACTCTTGGATGAAGAGTCACGAAACGAATAACTTCGAACAGATACTACAGCCACGAACAGACACCAGCAACTACAGGAGCCCCTCGGCCGAGGCACTAATCAAGCTCGGCCGAGCACCAGCCTTCTCCCTGCCCGAGCACCGTACTTGACGCGTCCGAGCAGAAACCTTGAAAATCCACCAGCTACTGTCTACTCTCCCTCGGCCGAGTTAATAAACTGCTCGGCCGAGCATATAAGCTTCATACTTGTACGTTTGTTTAATTATCAGGTTTGCCAAGAGCCATGCCATCTTGGTCCGTCTCGACATGCGCAACATCAAAGTGTTTTTTTAATAAGAGTGCATTACCAAAAGAATTTTTTATTTTGGGACGAAAAATAATTTCTACAGTGGTGGTTTTAGTATGGACAACAAATAAATTTTCATAAGACTTACGGAAAGAGTGAAAGACGTTATTTTTGATAAACAGTTTTTTCATAAAATAGAGACCTTTTTTTTCCCGATGTAGATAGACAATATTATATTATCGAACCAAAACCTTATAGTCCCATGGGATAGTGGGATATTTGACAGACGAAAACATCGACCCTTTTGACATAGATTATATGTCATTATATGGATAATCTACCATTCAAATTCAACTAGTATAGCATAATCTACGACCTGACAAACATGCTTCTCTTCTTTCTACATGTTACTCCCTTCCATCCGAAATGAATTTTTTTAATCAAGAACAAAAATATACAAATCATCAGTTACACTTTATATCAGTAATAAATAACAATACTAGAGCATTATCCGCGCACGAATCTGCTCTAATATTTCCCACATTGTTCATATTTCTGAGAGTCCCTCTTTCTGATTTCTGAAAATGTTCACTTCATCATGCAAATAGATTCATAAAATTATTATAGACCAAGTTCCGTATTTTGCTAACAAAGTGTCAAGTCAGGCCCTATTTCGCTAAATTTTGCACGTCAAGCCCCAAACTGTAACCGCCTCGTAGACATTAGGCCCTAAATTGTAATTTGCCCTTCTTTTATTGTCAGATGCACTTCAGCCTTCGTCCCACAAATTTAGGCTGTGTTTGTTTGTGCTGGTTGGGCCTCTTATTGGCCCTTTTACTGAAGTGGTAAGCAGATTCTTCTATTAAGTGTGTTTCGAACGGTTGCTTGATGGATGTGGATCAGTCTTCTTGTTCATCAAGTCCCAATTTCTTTGCTTGTTCGGTCAGCACCAACTCTGGTTGTCTTTTTGACAATTCTGCCCCTAAACCTATATGAATTTTACAAGTCTGCCCCGTTTCTTCTCCATTTGCGATCTTCTCTCTCATTTTCACAAGTTGTTACGACATTATAATTTTCTATTTATGCTTGCATTAAAAACAAATGACTAGCAGATTGTATTATTTATTATTAGTAATTTTTTTTTACTGTTGTTTGTTGTTAATTTATCAATACTACTCCATCCATCTGTTTCGGAAAGATAATTTCATTTTGACTTTCTATGGTCAATAAAAATGAATTTTGACTAATCATTGGTGACGATCTAATCATTCTAGTGAAATTTTAATGTTTGATCAAAGTTTATTTTTGTTGACCACAAAAATTAAAAATGAGACTATTTTTCAGGAACAGAGAGAGTAATATTTTTTTTGAATTTAGCAAATTTACGTATGAACAGTAGCTTGTTTATTTGCTTAGGAGTTTACATTCCATTTCAGTGTGCAAAACGTTTCAATGTGCAAGAGGTTATAACAGTAAATAGCTGCTAACAAGATTCATTAACCTTGCTTTACCAAACAAGCTGGATATTTCAGCATCAAGCATCTAGTAACCATCTCCTAATCATCAAGCACCATAATCAGAATCAAGCATCAAATGCTTATTGTTACCAAACACACCCTTAGTCTCACTTTAAATTTACTTTTATAATTATGAAAGTTATGCAGTCTAGTCTGCCAACAGGCAAGAGGTTAAATTATAGATGATAATTTATGCAGAGATTTTTTTTAATATAGAGGATTGTAAACAAGCATGTTGCTATTGTTGCGGTTAACAAAAATTGGTCAGCTAACCATTTACACTCCTTTACAGATCTAAGTTTGCGTCTTCAGCTTCCTCATATACAGTTCTGCAAAACCTATACCCTTCCTTGTTCTCCCCCACCCACCAAAAAATACACCCGACTAATACACCTAACCCTTTTTAACAACTTCCCCTTCATATGTATTCGGTTGCTAGATGCTAGATAATATATAAACTACTATTCGCAGCTAATTAGCCAATTCCCAAACATTCTAATTTTCACCAACTGCACATGGAATACAAGGCGGTTCTTTAGATTGATCTTCTGGTGTAATGTTCTGTAAGCATTGATCGTGAAATGTATGACCGCAAGGTAGAACCGCCACACCTGGTGGGACCGTTGGTTGGTATACAGGTCCTTCTGCTGTGAACGAAACATCTCTCTTGCATATATAGCATCTCTCCCCTGTTGGCTGTGGGGTTGCATCACTACCTGCATTTTCAGTTTTAATCACATGGATTACTTTTACTCCCTCCGTGCCAAATAAATGACTTGTAACGTTTTTAAAAATTGTGTTTTACTTGTTCGTATGTTGCGTGTACAATAGGAAAACTGCACTAATACTTTCCTAATTAAGAAATGCAATATTTCTTTTGGGACGAATGAAAACGAAAGTTTGACAAAAATTATGGGATGGAGGGAGTAGCATTCAATCACAAGTCTACATTATATTATAGAAGCTTCAAAAGAATATACCTTCCCACTTTATTCGAGAAACAGTTGAATCAGTTTTCTGAATAGGACAAACAGCTTGCACTGGAGTTGGTTTAGGTGGATGAACTACAGTGGAGGCCCCAATCTTCTGCCGCTGGACCCACCGAGGAGCTGGAGGGGACCCCATTGCACTTCTCTTAAGAGATGGCTGTCTATGAGCTGCTGCAGGAGGAACTACTTGACCTGTCGTTTGTACAGTTTATTGTTTTAGTCATATAATTGCAGGCTATTCTGAATTTCACTGTACTTTTACATTTGACTAAGCATGCAAAGTTCGTTAAAGAGGAAACCAATTGGACGTAAGGAACACAGAAGCTATAGTTTGTTACCATTCGTAGAAGCAAATCCAGGAGGACCTTTTGAAAACTGACCATGTACATCTTGAGATCGACCTAGTTTAAATGTAGACAACCATCAGAATATGCAGCATATTGCATTAATAAACTTATTGTAATCCTCACAAGTAGTGTTTAGTTTCTGAGTTATAATTACCAGCAACAAAAGATGATCCATGAAGGTCCGTTGGATACTGAATACGGGTAGCACCTTCAGGCCAACCTGATGAACAATACATAAATTGCTTAAGAAACCATTAATCATTTCTGCAGTAGTATTTGCGGAGTAAGACATACCAATAGGAGGAGGCAGAGGAGTAAGAAAATTGTTCGGTAACAGATTTGATCTTGTTTCTGAAGGCTGGTATAGATTGCCTGAAAATAGATCACAGATAACTTAAAAACTCGTATCTAAAAGCTTGGGAAACCAGTACATTATAGAAGATACTCTTACAAGCTGTCTGTAGACCATCCCCTCCACTACAAAAAGGATCTCCCTGAGCTACTTGAGAAGCCCCATTTGCATTAACTTCAACACCTAGCCTCTTTGGAAACAGACCACTTGCTGCACCTTGAGCCCCCATCTTCTGGGAAAAAAGAGAGCCCCCGGCTGCTTGAAAAGGGATGTCCTTGTGATAGAGAAGTGGCCCTGTCAAAGAAAGTACAAAAGAGGCTTATTGAGTTTTTTTTTTTATAGCTTTTCTGGTGTGTTGGGGTGGAACATAGATAAGGCCCCACCGATCAAATCTAAGTATCAAAGGGAACAGACAGTGATAGAGGTCATGGAGCCTGTCACTTCTCCTTACAAACAGGTCATCTGGCTTTCCTAGTAGACATTGGGGAATCATTTGGGATGGAGGGAGTAAAAAAGAAGAGTGAGGAGCGATCATTAACTTCCAATCCATATAAACAATCCCACCAACTTTCAGGAGTTGAGATTTTGTAGCTTCCGGTTTCCCTAGGTTTCCCTACCCTCATTAACACATGTAGGCTTGCACAACATTCCTCTGGAACGGACAAGGGTAATCATCAAGCAACCTTCCCTTCCTTCTTTGATAAAAAAAAATAAAATAAATGAGAAAAGAAGTTTTGTTGATTTTACACTTCTTTCTTGTCCTCTTCCTTTAAACCTTGTTTCCCTCTCGAGGACAGGTAAGAGTAAGACCAGTTTCCAACCACGACACTCTATCTATTCCTTATGTATTTCTTACTTCCATTTTTAAAGCTTAGATGACACCAGCAATTTACACATGCAACCTAAGCAGAATTCACGACATTGAACATTAGGCAACCAACCAGAACACGGGTTTAAGCCTAATGCTTATCAATGATTATATATGACAAGTAATCAAAACAGCATCTGAACAAATAATATACTCCCTGACATATTGATGAGATATATGTATACAAAATGACAATATGGCAGCAATCCTTTACCAGGTGGTTGAGCATGGACGCTCTGAGGGATTCCGCTATTCTGAGCTTGACTTCCACCATAATCTAAACTTGTGATTGGTGGTCCTGCAAAAAGCACGAAAAGGATGTCATCTTCAGAGAGATAGAACTTTTCAAGTATTCACCTTAAGCAATTCTTCAAAACAACCATTAACAATGTTATGTTCGTGGATAGATAATTGAACTTCACAAATTGTTTCTTAGCTCTTCGTCCTTAAACTTCGAATCTATGGATTCTTCTGCATTATAGTGGTATAGACTGTCCAAACTTGTTGTCAAGATGCATTTCTATAATTCAAAGAAAGTTAAGCTATAGATAAACTAACTGATCCAGCACGTGATCTCTTTCTGGCGATTATCATAAAGGTAGTAGATGCTTTTGTTTGGTCTCATGATAGTGAACACCTCTAAAACCTCTAACTGACAGGGTGGTGATCACCACTATAAATAACCTCTTACGGACAAGATTCCACTGCACCTCTCTATTTGTGAATTTTAACAAATACAAGAATAAGGCAACTACTAGTTCATGCAGAGTGTAGGACAGCAATCTCAAATGGCACCTTAACAAAGGTCAACTGTTTACTAGCACACATAGCATTCTTCAACTCTTATTTATTTTACCTTGGAAGAGAGAGGTTACTTAAGTTTGCAATATTTTTTTTATGAAAACCTAATAAAAGAATGGTGTCTCAATGTGTTCACAGCAGCCATCTGATTATGATGCCGCAATTACCAAGTCGTTTATAGAATTTTTTTCAACTGTTAAATAGAGGCCCAAAAGAGTTCATAAAATCAAAAGGTACTACATGGTCTTACTAGTAAGTTGTAAGGACTAAGGCACTTAAGGAATTTACTGTATTCTACTCCCTCCGTCCCGGACTAAGGTTCTTAATTTGACTTTACACAGAGATTAAGAAAAAGTAAATGTTGTGAGCATGAAAAAGTAAGTAAGAGAAAGTAGGAGAGATAAAGTGGGTAGGGAGTTTTTGTTGTGAGAATGACAAGTGGGTCCCATGGTCCATTTTAGGTAATAAAGCAACTAAGAACCTTAGTCTGGGACAAACCAAAAAGGAAAGTAAGAAGCTCAGTCTGGGACAGAGGGAGTACTACATATCAAACAGCAAAACATATATCAGCAAAACATATATTGCCATTTAACTGGAGAGAAAATGCATGTTTTGCAAATCTAACCATCCATTTAATCATCCTATCACTTCTCTTCACATGGAAAGTTTTCAACTTCGGCAGTCGAAGCACAATGATTGTCATGTGGTCAAAATTTACTCAAATTTGTGTAATACCCAAATTCTAGAACGGAGCATTTCAGCGCTAGATTACTACTATTTTGTGCAATGTTCTTAAATAGCTGCAAGGGGAGGTGAGGTGGTACATTCAAATCTTATATGATACCATTCTGGGAATCAGTAATTGGACAACAAAAGAAAAATAACAACATAATCAAAGGCTGAGCAAGAACAAAAGGGGTTCACCTGGATGATTTGACCTGGTAGAACTGCCACCGAGTGTCAGGGAAGGAGAATTCACAGCGGACTCTGCTGCTCTCTGAGCACTTAAAACATAAAGATTGTGCATGTCTAAAGGTGTCCGAGAAGGGACCACCGCAGGCTTAGCAAATTCGGATGCTGACCCAGACAAATTAATTTGTCTAGAACTGAGGAACCCAACTAAATTGCCGCCAAGTGCTCCTGCTGGTCCTGGCTGATTATTTTGCAAGTTTCTATAATCCAACTCTGGATAGCCTAAATTCCTGTTACTTACAGAGCTTAAATTCATACTGCCAGGCATAGGCATATATTGCTGCATCACATACTGTGGTGTCTGCATAACTTGAAATGGGCTTGAACCAGTCCCACCATGTGTACTACTTATAACTTCAATGCCATTGCTGGACAAGGTCCTGCTATCTGCATCGTGCATTGGATTTAAGAATCCCCCAACATTGGTTTGGAAGCTCGGAATATCAGCATCCAAGGAAGTTCTTGTAGTTTGTTGAACATGTGAAGGTGGAGCAGCTTCTTCCAATTTGGCAGCGATCTTGTGGCTACTATATTTGGGTTTAGATATGGTCGGTTTACCTCCAATTCCAAGACTCAGAAAACTCCCATCAATTTGTTCTTGAAACCCAAGACCATCTTCCCTGACCTTGACAACATCACACGTTTGTGTGTGCTCCCTGTTTTGCATGAGGGACAACATTGATGTGCTATCTCCTAAGCTACCGAACTTCCCTTCAACTTTTTCTTGAAGCCCTAATTGCTCTTTATCAACATTTGTAGGGTTTCCAATTTGTGGTTGTCTGTAGTTCTGGGCAGATGATATAGTATATGAATTACCCCCTGCTATACCAAAATCTCCATTTATCTGTGGGCGGTTAACATTACTATGTCTTGCCTCTCCAGCTTTCCTCACCATTTGATAACCTCCAGCAGCATTCCTCCTGAGCATAAAGTTTCTATTGGTTGGCTGGCCCTGGGTGCTGCTAAAATCATCTCTATTCATTGCATTTTGAGCCATCATCATAAAATCTTGATTGGGATAGTGCGGAACCCCTCTCACGTTGAATTCAGGAAATGGAACATCAGAAACACTATAAGTTTGCAGCTGGTTACTACTCATATCTTTGGAAATATTGTCTATTCTGGGATTCTGCAAGCTATTATTATGCATCATGAAATCAACCATCATCCTTCCACCAGTCTGGTGAGTCTCTTGCTTCATGCTCTCTACAGGAGGAATAACAAGAAGCAAGGAATTTGGCAATGGCATAAAATTACCTCCTCCATTGTCTTGGCCAATGTTGATATCAAATCCATCTTTCTGTTGTAAAAAAGTAAAGGTAGAAGGATTGTCCTTGTCATGTGGTCTGGTATTCCCCATTGATCAGTTTTTCCTTTACTTTATGTGAAATATGAGTCAGAACCCCATTGATCAGTTAATTCTGAATAGATTACAATAAAAATAGTTAATAAAAGCGAACTCCACAAAAAACACATGACACTAAACGTCTGTGCAGCGATGTTGATAAAGTACTTCATGTAAAATACGGAGAAAAAAATCATGTTAACAAGGTTTACAGAGGCATATGTGTGCGCTACCAGGATGATCCATTTCTTCTTTGGGAGTGTCTAGTTTCTTTCACAGCGATCAATTTTACAACAATATATAACCAATAAATCTCCGATCAGAAGATATATCCCCCTCCTCAAACCCAAACACCCAAAACCAATCGATCCAATTGGATTAAGGAACGGCAAAATTCACAAAACCCTAAGGGCAGCAGCAGACTGAAAATAACTAAGGTCATAGAGAGAAATAAAACTTGGAAACCAATGTCGAAAGCATGAAACTCCAACAATCAAGCCGTACATACAAATCCGATGAATGCAACTACTTGAGATGGAATTTTCACCAAATAAACAGAATAAAAAACATCTAAAGACAAAAACTAACCCAAAACATGAATAACAAATAACAACAATATTTACCCTTTCCGGAGCTAAAATATCAGATAGCAAATTGGATCCTTTTTTCCACACACTTATCACAATTCACAACAAAATATCAGAAACTTGTGAAAAGTCAAAGATTAGGCAGGTTTTTACAATCTCTAATCAGATAATGTTCACACATGGAAAAACATCAAACGGCTCGAGTGCACAAAGTGATCAATCAACTAATCAATAACAACTAAAATCAAAAGGGACGGTCAAAAGATTAATGATATGAACAATTTGGGGGTTTTAATATACATGCATGAATTTGTAAATAAATGGAGATAAAAATGAGAGATTAATTTAGGGGGTTTGGAGGGTTGTTTGTACCTGATGTGTTGAGGTTTTTGATCGGATGCAACTCAAAAGGGGTTTTTTAGAGTGAGAAAGTGTGCGGAGAGAGAGAGAGAGAGAGAGAGAGGATGAGGGAGGGTGGGAGTGTTTATTTTGGCGCTTAGGGCTCGATGAGAGTTTTAAAGGGTTCGGTTAGGGGCCCACGGTGCGATAGGGACACGTGGGAGCTAAGGGTCGGATCCCTTTGATTTGAGCATGAGCTCTCGGTTGACGTGTCGAGGTTCTTCACACAGACGGCTGTGACTTTTGATTTGTGACAGACAAATAAAAAGTAACCACGTGGATTATGGCTGTGGCATTGTTGTTAATAACGTGAGGTTTTGTGTTAGGCCCTCTACAATGGTCCATTAATTTTTGTGTGAATGATCTTTCGCAACAAAAAATTGGTTTAATTGGTGCAATGGGAGTGTGAATGGGGGTTTGTGAATGAAATTGTGAATAAATTAAACAAGTGTGAATGGACCGGATTTGACACGTGTCGGGACGGCATTGGGCGTGGCTGGGGCGTGGCTGACAAGCGCTGTGGAGGGTCAGTCCAGCGCAAAAGGGCCTGGCTTTTTTTTTTTTTTTCCCTTTTTTTGACACTTGCCAATCTTCTATTGGCTGACTCTATTTTTACTTTTATCCCAATTATTTGAGCTCAATTATTTCACAAAAAATGTTTTTTTTTTTACACCAAAATTCCTATTTTTTTTCCTCTTTAAATTGACGTAAGTTTTATTGTATTCCGACACAAAAAAAAAAAAAACCATCTTTTTCTTGAAATGGATCCCAATAATAACTATTTCAACATTAATCATAAAAATAAAAAATAAATTTTAAGTGGTGGGGTATAGGATGATGAGTGGGAAAATTGTTAAATGGGGGATTAAACAAACCATTGTAGGGTGTTATGTGAATGAGTGTTGAATTGATGAGTTGGAAGAGAGAGAAGCTGATGTGAAATGATAAAGTGGGCGTTGAATGATTTTTTTGTGTGAAACCACTGTGGATGGTCTTAGGAGTTTAAAATTTAATACCGTCTGACATGGCGTGATATGAACGCAAGAGTTGGGTGACCGGCGCGTGGACATCAATCTCGCGCCTGAGGTGTTAGACCGGGATATTGGTGAGCAGTTCTTCGAACCGGCTCTGATTAAACCAAATCAACTTCGATTTGATAAGCTCCGCATAAGAAAAAGAAAAACTAGTGTGTCGTCATCAGATCTTTATTTATTTTTTGAGACTTAGCAATTAAGAGAACAATAGACTAGAAATAAATAAAATGACAAAAACTTAGTACGTGAGAACACTATGATCCGTCTCATGGATGAGACGGGTCATTTTCGACCCATAACCCGGCCCATTAAATCAGCTCCATGATCCAGGGGGCGACCCTGCCACGTGACAGCCTCTCATAGGCCCCAAATATATATATATATATATATATATATATATATATATATATCCTGCTAATTCTTCTGGGTCTATTTTAATTGGATCTATCATTTGTATAGATTTCGACGCTATTGTATTCACAATTCCATCTATGTTTACTTTGTATTTCATACCACTCCTGTTGCTAGCTTTTCCTAGTGTTCCAACACTTATTACAATATTTTTTCCTTCATAATTTTCGTATCCTTTAGTTTGTAAAGCGATTTTAATGTTTTGCAAATCTTTAATATCTTTTAATATCCCTGGTGTACAATAAAATAAAGCTGTATTTTGACTTAAATCTATTTCCATTCCTGAAATAATAGCCTTTTTTAACTTTGTTTTCCAAGACTTATCTAATAATAAAGCTAACAATTTTGTTCCTAGATTTTTTCTTCCTAATGCTTTAATACCAATTACCACTAATCCTATGTGTGCGAAATGTTTTTCAGATTGTTTAATTTTTTGTATTGTTTCTGGTGAGAATAAATCTATTGTGATAGTTCTGTCTACTACCCTAAGGCTTTCTTCTCTACTGCTACGTATTAAAACTGTATTAAGATTTAAAATTCCTGTTTGATATAATATCCTGGGATTCAATATATCTAATTGATGTTGGTTATATAAATCTATATTTCTATCTAGATTTATTTCTTCTTCTAATTGCACTGTTTGTTGGTTACTAGTAGAACCTGATCCTCTTCTAATAATTCTATTAAGGAAACCTTCCGATGTGATTTCATCTTGTATATTACTAGTTGAATTTCTAGCTTCTTGTAATGTTCGACTTCTTCCTAAGAAACTATTATTTTGTTGACTACTCATTTTCGTGGTGCCCAGTGTGTGTATGGTGTATGCTTTCTTTTAATTTTGACTTCTTCGCCTAAACTTAATTGATTAATTCCACTGATTATTTTGTCTAAGTCGTTATCTATGCTATTTGTGCTAGGTTGTGGTTTGTCGAGACTTACTAATATTTTATTTAATTTATCAATAATTTGTAAAAGTAAGCTTATAATAAAATTAAATAAAATAGGATATGTTTTATCAGCTCTACTTGTTCCTGTGTATGTAGTAAAACCAGTAACTTCTTCTTTATTTTCTTCGGATTTGTATTTTTTGGCGTCTGCTAGTGCCTGTGAATATTCTCTTGACTGTTCCAGATTTAGCTTTCAACTATTCCTTTTACTGTGGTAATAACGTTTTCTAGATTAACTACTTGTTTTTCTACCTTATGTAATAGTTCTTTAGCTTCTAAGATCTGTCTAGGTTTTGAACTTTCGAGTAAATAGCTAAGCTGTTGGAAATCTTGTTTAGTAGGTATTTGTTTATGAATTTCTCTTAGCTCTACTAAGATTTGATTATTTAAGTGTTTAATGTAATCTAAATTCTCTGTTAATTTGGCTAAAGTTCGTTGGTTTGCAAGGTTCAAGTTAAAAAGTTCAATTGTATTGATTGATGAATTCTGAGACGCAATTATAGTAAAAAGAAAATCCTATCCCTTCGTTAATTACTTAATCCTAAAATCCTTCGAAAAATAGTCATATAGCCCTTATAACAATAATTAAACATGAAACAAACATTTAAGAGAATAATTGATTTAAAAGATTATTAGACATACGTGCCTTTGTTATCTCTGCGAACCAATATTCTATTCAGAATATCACCCTTACTGATGTTTGAATATCAAGGTAAGAGTACTGGCATGTGCTGAGTTTCCAGACTATATACGTCTAAATATTAAAAATAGTTTTTGAAAATAAATCTTTAATTGTTTAAGATAAACAATGACCAATAATTTCCGGCCAATAACTCCAAAAATAATAAGCATAGCATAATTGATCCCTTTTCTTCACCTAGAAGAGTCCTTGATTTCATTGTGGACTTACATCACACTGCCACCTATCAAGCTTGTTCTAGTCTTTTAGAATTAGAATCAACCATGCTCTGATACCATTTAGGGGGGTATAGGGCAGATTTTAGCGGTCTCTGTTAACCATAAACTTATATTTAGCATGATAAAATTTAACATAATAAGAAAATTTTTTACAGGGAAGGTAGTTTTACTTACAGTTTGTAGCGAGCGGAATTTGAGGTGGAGAGGGTCTTCTATAAACAGCGGAGAAATACTTTTTTTTTTTTTTTTTTTTTTTTAAATATATATAGGGCTATAATATGAAGTGCTGAAGGATTTGAAGGAATTTAAGTAATATAACTAGGGGAATCGGAAGGGGGTTTTTAAGCTGCCATTAAGAAAGGTTGCTTCTTATAAAATTGCTCTCGTTTTTTCAACTCGTGTTTACAAATGAA
This sequence comes from Campanula takesimana, assembly GCA_026119855.1. Classification (NCBI taxonomy): domain Eukaryota; kingdom Viridiplantae; phylum Streptophyta; class Magnoliopsida; order Asterales; family Campanulaceae; genus Campanula; species Campanula takesimana. The sequence continues at coordinate 139,542 of JAOWBW010000857.1, forward strand.
ACGAAATGAGGTTTTTATAACCTCGAAATGAAAACCTATCTATCCGGTATTGGTTACCGGTTTACCTAGGAATCTAAACTTTTACAAATTTCAACAAAGCTAAAGTGAAAGGCGAAAATAATTTTCGCTAAAGACAAAACTTTACAAAAAGCAAAACTGAAAAGTAAACTTATTCGCTGAAATTTCAAAAAGAAAACAATAATTTCAAAAGTTTGATGCTGTCTGTCGGCCGCCCTATGTCATTGCTTACGTTTTTCTTCATCCAGCTGTCTCTTCTAGAAGTCTTGATAATTGCTGTCAATTGTTGGGATTGTGTCTCCGTCTGATTGTGCATCTTGCATAATGTCGTCACATGGCCATGGTTCACATGGACATGGCCATGTATTTTCTTCGTCCGTGTCATTGATGTATTTTTCCTTTAATGTATCTCCTTCACCTATGAATGGGAGAAGCATATTCCAATTATCTCTTGCCCAAATTTGAACATAATGTCCTTCTGCCATTAATTTGAAAAGTTGCCAAGGAAAGTGGCTGGGAATGTCTGGGGTTTTTTGATGCTTCTTTATGAAACCTGTATGGAATTCTGTGATTTTGTCGACATCTTGTTCATGAAGCCAAGAAAGGCTTGAGAAGTCTATGTGATCTTCAATTTTGACCGCCGATGTTAACAGAGCTCGATCTTTGGATTTTGTGCTGATGAATATTCTTTTTCTTGCAGGTCTATATGTGTAACTGTCAGCTTCTGGGAAGGATGAAAAATTTTTACATCCAGCTTTTTGTTCATAGGAGTGAGTAGCAATGTTGCCAGCTACCAATGTAAACTTTTCTCCAAATGTATTTAGAATTCTTTCGGTGGTGGGTGTGAAACGGAACTCAATGTAATCAATCATACCATAGTGGTAAAATTGAGTAATGAGTTCTTCTGGCATGTCTGTTTTAAAGAGATCGATCTGTAATAATAATACTCCTGTGTCTTTCCCTTCATTGTCTACCCTTTCGACCACTTTTACTCCTGTGAATTTTAATTCTTTAAAAACGATTTGAACTATTTTTTGCTGTAGTTTGTATAGTATTAAAGGAAAACCTGTACAAATTTTTTCGGAAATAATATCATTGAGGCCTTCAATCCTTTCCAGGACTGGTTTTAAAGTCTGCCTCCATGGAATGTCAAGAATGCGTGCTTTAAAGCTGTCGTAATCCCTGTAAATAGGCTCCTGTGTTCTTTTTAATTTATTTTGGAGGATTTCCACTTCCTGTTTTAACTTTTCATTTTCTCTCTGTAACTGTGCTACTTGTGTTTCCTGTGTATCATTGTGAACCATCTCTTTCCCCTTTTGAAAAATGTGCTTTTGGAGATTTACAATGATTTCCTCCTGTTTCTGAATAATTTGTTCTGGGCTTTCTTTTGTGATGTCTGAAAATGTTTTAACCTGTTCCGGCTCTATAAAAAAGTTTTCGAGCCCAAAGTATCCCCTAGCCGTGTTCATGGCATCGGAGAAACTATAAAAACCTTTGTAAAGCGGATCTTTGCACTGTATGTGATTTACGACTGTTTCCCATTTATTAAAAATACCTAATTTTGTGCCACGAAAAATAATGTAATGTGAATATCTTTTCGGAACATTTGTGTTTTCTGGCATTTTTCGAGTTATTTCCAAGAAGTAAAATCCTAATGAATTTAGAATTTGTACTTTCTTTGTGGACTCATTTGGGAATGTATGTATGTGCCAAAGATTGTCAAGGAGACACTGTTGTTTTTCTGTTAGGTCCATCCCGAAAATGGGCCTAAACCTTTTACTTTCTTCTGTGCAAACAGGTAATACATTTGGGCCGAATGTAATAGATTTCTGTTGGGCTTGTGGGATAAATCGGTTTTGTGGAACAAAATGTTTATCAGCCAACTTTAAAGAGCTTGGCCCAGCCTGTGAGGATTTTCTGTTGGGAAATGTTAGGGAGGATGACAGTTTCATGTTTTTGCTGTAGCTTTCTTGCTCTGTTTTGATACCCTCGCTGTCTGAAGTATCCATTGCTGTGTGTTTTCCTTGCTGTTGAGGATGTACCAATCTTCTTTCTTTGTTTTTATCCATGGAACAACCTGTTCAGATTTCTTGATAAGATATCAGCAATAGTGTTATTTTTCCCTTTTATATGTTCGAAGTTTATAATATATCCACTTCCTTGTATTATGTTTTGTAGATTAATCCATCTAGTCCTATTAACTTTTTTACTTTGATCGTTTTTTATAAATTTAACTATGGCTTCACAATCTGTTCTAACCGTAAATTCTTTATTTAAAAATATTTTAAACTTTTCTAATGCGTTAATCAATGCCTGGATTTCATAATCTAAACTAGTCCAATTTAATCCTGTTTTGTTAAAGTTTCCACTAGAATATGCACAAACTTTTTCACTATCCTTTGTTGAATACTTATCTGGTTTACAAAGAAGAACGGCTCCCCATCCTTCTTTACATCCATCTGTTTCTATTATGATGTAATCCGTTACTAGTGGTAATTCTAATGGTTGAATCTTTTTTACCACTTCTTTTATTTCTTTTATTAATTTTATATCTTCTTTGTTAAAATTTCTTTGACCATTCTTTGTTGTTTTACTATATAATGGTCCTACTAATTTTGATAAGTTAGGAATAAATTTTCTGGCATAATTTACTAATCCTAAAAAGGCTTGTATTTGTTTTAAATTTTCAAATTTCTCTGGAAATTCAATAATTTTTGTTGATATATGAGGTTGTAATTCAATTTTTCCATTACCTATTTCTAGTCCTAAAAAGGATATTTTTCTTTTGAAAAGCTCCATTTTTTTTTTTTGATACAACTATTCCATGTTTTTTAATTTCACTAAACACTTGTCTTAAATGATTTTCATGCTCTTGTATAGTTTCACTAGCTACTAAGATGTCATCTATATATACCATACAGAAATCATATTTTAAGAATATATCATCCATAAATCTTTGGAATATTGCCGGAGCATTTTTTAAACCAAAACTTAATACGTTCCATTCAAATTGTCCTTCGGAACATGTAAAAGCTGTCCATGGTTTAAAATCTTCTGATAATTTAAGCTGATTATAGCCTGATTTTAGATCGAATTTTGAAAAGATCTTTTTCTTTTGAATTAGATTTATTAAAGAATCTTTGTTAGGTATATTATACCCATCATCTTCTGTGTTATCATTAAGTCTCTTATAATTATAAACTATTCTAGCTTTTCTTCTCTTAATTTCGCTATGGTTTCGTACTATAAAGGCTGCTGATCTATGTGGACTTTCTGATTTTTTAATTAGATTTTGTTTTATCATTTCAGGTATTTGGTTTCTAAATTCTTCCTTATCTAGAGGACTATATTCAATATTTGCTGTTCTTATAGTTATGTCAGGATTTTTTATTTTGAATTTGCATGTATATGTAACTTTTGAGTTCATAATGTCTTCTCCTATTAATCCTATTTTTTCTAAATGTAAGATAATAGGATGATTACTATATATATATATATATATATATATATATATATATATATATATATTTATTTTTTATATTATTTTTTTTTGGTTTTTTTTCGGTTTGTCAAAAGTAATAGCTACTATAACTTAATGTAATGACTGTATACATATAAAGTAACAGTTTGTATACATAAAAGTAATACATATATACAGAAAAATAACAGTGTTTTTTTCTATGTTTTCTTCGTTTGTCAAAACTAATACTTATTACAACTAAAATATAACGAACATGCTACTTATATGTAATAATGTTTATACATAATTGTAACACATATGTATAGAAAAAGTAATAATTCAACCATTTACATTTTTAGAGCTAAAAACACTTGATTAGTGTTACATGTAAAAGTATTACATTATCTATAGAAATATGTTATAATTTATTTTATTAAAGTGTTACATTTACTTGTACAAACAATTACATTCATATATATGAGTTGTTACTTTTCAAATGTTACTTTCTTTCAAAAAATTAAATCAAAATAAACAATATTTTACATTTTTACAAAAACATTATTACATTTATAAATGATAATTATATTTAGATATTGTTTGGGTTACATGTAATTATAGTTAGTATTACATTTGAAAAAATAGGTAAAACGAGCTTTTGTTTTTGTAAAACAGGTGTTACGTTTACTTATGAACAATGTTACTTTATATGTATACAGTCATTACATTAAGTTATGATAACTATTACTTTTGGTAAACGACGAAAAGCTGAAAAAATAATATAAAAACTCAAAAAAAAAAAATGACATGTGGGAGGCTGCCACGTGGCGGGTCATGCCCCCATGGGTCATGGATCGACCCGTCTCATACATGAGATGGTTCCCTTATTCTCATGGGAGACCGCCTCAAATAAAATAATTATGGATGATTCACACTAGGGATGGCCAACGCCGGTCCCGGTTCGGAACCGGCGGTTCCGGTTCGGCTTTTATGTGAACCTTAACCGCCATTGGTTACACCGGTTTCGGTTGTCACAATCCGGTTCCGGTCCGGTTTCGCGGTACCTTTTTAAAAAAAATAAAAAAAATAAATCAACATTATTTTGAAAAACAAACATAGAAAAAATAAATAAATAATAGTATATAAAAGAAAAAAGGAACGGTACCCTTTAAATTTTATTAATTAAAGACAAATTTACAATGAGGGGACAACCAAATTTTTATTATTTTCATTCACTGAATTTGGCTAAAAAATCAGTCAAAACACAACTTTTCTTGTCAACCTTCCATTAGTAACGGTTAATTCTGATGAAACTGTTAGAAATCTAATGATTTTGATGTTTTTTTAGCGGTTTTACTGACGGTTCAGACGGTTCCGGTTCACGGTTTGGTTGGGTGGTTCGGAACCACCGGTTCACGGTTTTTTGGGGGTTGAACCTTAACCGCCCCTTATCCAAAACGGTTTCGGTTCCCACGGTTCCGGTTTTCGTGGCGGTTCATGGCGGTTACGGTTTTTCGGTTCCGGTCCGGTTTGGCCATCCCTAATTCACACCACACTTTGAGAAAGAGTTTGAATCATCTGTACCACTTTATGTGCCACAAGTGATCTAATGAAACACAATTGTTAAGAGTGGTATTATTGCAATATTATGCAAACATGTGAACAATTAGATTAGAAGTGGTGCATGGAGTGACACACAAAAGTGGTACAGGAGATCTCGACTCTTGAGAAAATGGTGGAAGAGAAAAATAAATTTTCAATCGTCACAGGGAAAAAAAATACTACCTCCAGCTCAATGTGCACTTACTGTCCATGTGGTCAATTCATTCGAACTTTGACCATTATTTTATGAAAATCGAGCTATTATTATACTCAATCTGTCATAGAAAGATAGTCTCATTTTTGACTTTTTATGGTCAACAAAAATGAACTTTGACCAAACATTGGTGTCAATTTAATGATTACAATGAAATTCTAAAAATTGTTATTGATAAATCACTTAATGATTTATCAATTACAACTTTTAGAATTTTACTAGAATGATTAAATTGTCTCTAATGGTTTGTCAAAGTTCAATTTTATTGACCATTAAAAGTCAAAATGAGACTATCTTTCTAGGGCAGAGGGAGTACAATTTTGAAATTTGTTATTGCTTTATTGTTAGATATAGTATCAATAACATCTTTCAAAATTTCATAGAGATACTCCATCCGTCCCAAAACACTTTGCACATATTTCCTTTTTGGGTGTCCCATTGGTAAGTCCCCTTTCCTAAAATGTTAAAAATATATTATTTTTCTATTCTCTCTACCCCACTTGTCATACTCACACACCTACTTTTGAGCTCCACTTGTAAATCACACTCAACTTATCACACTCAAAACCTCTTTTCCACTCGGGCAATGCTAGGCTTACAAAATAAGTTCACAAAATGAAGGATACAAGATGTGGTGACGATATTTCATTGGATACATCGATAGTGGACCCGGCACACTCTAATTAAAAACACCAATACAATTATGACACCTCATTTTGTAAGCCACATTTTGTAGCTATCTTTTGTAACTTTACTAGTACTCCTACCCGTGCCAGTGGCACGGCGACAGTGCGGAATCAGTCAACGCATCGCAAAGTGAATTATCATAAGCTAATTACTAATCCTACTAATGAGAACCTAAAAATTGTTATTATTGATACACTTTTATAAACACTTACCATTATCATTTTTTTTAAATTTTTATGAGGAAAATGAAATTAACGTACAACTACTGCTTTTTTTTAGCACTACTTAATTAACATCATTAAAATAACTAATAACAAAAAGTGAGAACAATTATTCTAAGACGGAGGCGTACTTTAAAAAAATAGGGGAAGAAACCACATTCAAATATTCAATGAGAATATAGCAAGAGTATTATACAAACAGAGTTCCATATAAACTAGGGGTGATCATGGTCCGGTCTGGTCCATTTATTGACAAAAAATCACAAAACCAGAACCGGAACCAATACGCTGGTTCTATAAAAATTTAGAACCGGAACCAAACCAGTACTTGTTAGAACCAATACACTGGTTCTGGTTCTACTGGTCTAGTCTGGTCCGGTTCTAATCACTTGAAGTTTATTTGTTTTCAAATAAACCAATATTTGGGAGGGAGAGGCGGCACAGTTGAAGAATCGAAGACTATGGTTTCACTCTTTGGGTAAATTGAAAAGAGGATATGAATTATGAAATATAAAAGTTGAAAAGTGAAACTAAATAAGGATTAGGAATTTAGGGCTTGATGGTGATTTGGGACTTTGGGGCTTGGGTTGGGTACAAAGTTACAAATAATTAAATGAGTATTTTTTTATTAAGAAATTTAAATGGATCTTTGAAAATTATAATACAAAAATAAGTATATAATTTTATTAACTATATAATAATACATATAAAATAAATATATATAGAATATATGCACAACTGGTCCGGTCCGGTTCTAATCGGAATTAATTTTACCAAGAACCAGGACCGAACCAATATACTGGTTCTATAATATTTTAGAACCAGAACCAAAACATATGTACTGGTCTGGTCCAGTTTTAGCTGATCTGGTCCGGTTCCACTGGTCCGGTCCGATTCCATAAATTTTTTGCTCACCCCTAATATAAACTTAGGTCAAAAGTGTGTAAGGTGTTTTGGGACTGAGGGAGAGAGTTTACTCCTTACATTCCTAAACGTTTGCCCATTTTCATTCGAATAACGTTTGGTTAATATGAACACAAGAGTAATTTAAAAAAAAAACAGTTGTCACTCTTAAGAAATGTGTTAGTTTTTAGGGTTAATGACAATTTAGACCCTGAAGCACCATACCACCCTTCCAATCGAGCCCCGGATGTCTTTTTTCGCCAAATCGGACCTTGGGGTAATTCATTTTCGCCAGTTAGGGTCTTTTTGACGGAATTCGTTAGAAACTCAGTTAAAAGGCATGTGCCATGCACGTGACTAACGGAATTGGGTTGTTTGAATTGTCCATACTTCTAAAGGGGTTAAAATGACACATTTAAAAATGAAGGGAGGGTAAATAAAAAAAGATGAACAATATATCCCTTCACACCCCCACGCTCCCAGACTCCGATCCCAACCTTTCCTCCATATTTTCCGGTGTCCCACTCCCACCCCATTCCCGTCTCTGACCAACACCAACATCTCCGACCGGCCTCCTCTTTTCTTCATTCTCATCACAGTATATTACGACTGCAATTCCGTATACCACCCCATTTCAATCTTTGATTTTTGATTTGGGTTATGATTTTTTTTAGGTTTCGATTTGGAAACCCAGATCTGAGTTTGTTCCATTTTGATTTTGGTTTTGGTTTTGGTTTTGGTTTTGATTCCGATCTCTGATTTTGATTTCGATTCTGATCTGCCCATGAAATTTCGGCCAGACGACGGTGTTGAAATTCCGGCCAAACGACTGCAAAGAACGCCAGAATCTTCTTGCTCCCAAAATACTTCAACCATTATGCCTCTTGGATTTTCTGCACTCATCAAGAATCTTCTTTGAAATATTGGAGATTACTGGATGAATGTTGGAAATAATCTTGATTTGGGTTTGAATTAGGTTTCTTCGATCTTTGATTTTTTATTTAGGTTTCGATTTAGAAACCCAGATTTGGGTTTGTTCCACTTTGTTTTTTATTTCGATTTTGATTTTTGATTTTAGGTTTGTTCCACTATGTTTTGGCTCAATCGGTGCCGTACGGCGATTTCCGGTGAGAAGAGAGGTGAGGGATTGTTAATGGCTAGAAAGAGCTTTGTGGGTATGAATGAATTGAAGGGATTGTCTTCTATAAAAAACATACTTCTTTCTTTCACTTGTGTGTATAATATGTGTTTGTTCATGTGGCGGTGTTTGGCCGGTGTTTGGCATGGCTCTAGGTGGTGGCGGTGCGGTGGTGTGGTGGCCGGTGGTAGTAATGGTGGAGAGAATGGTGATGATAATTTGGTTGAAATGTAAAATTTGTATTTTGAATTTCATTAACAAATTTGACTGTACCCAAATTTTATATTTGGACTGTTTTTAGGTAAATGATTAGTGCTTAATCATAAATGTTAAATCTCTTAATTCGATTTTATTATCACTTTTTACAATATAATACTATTATTCCTTAATCCTGTCTCAGGAGAGAAAATCCTAATTCGGATGGGACGGAGGGAGTAATGCTTATACGTACCGGTCTATCAAACGAGCCAAAAAAAAAATAGTTAATAGCTAAATAAAAATTATTTTGGGAAGGAGAGAGTAATTAAGAAATAATAAAAAGGAAAATAAAATAGTTAATTTTTCATTTTGTCTTGAAAGAAAATAATTATTTATATAAGATAAAATAGATAAATAGTGAATGCTCGAAAATAAAATTTATTGGTTTAACAAAATCAATAAATAGTTTTTTAAAACAAAAAATTCAAAATTTGGTAAGTTTAAAAAATTGATGAAAGTAATGATAATAAAATTATATTGTATGTTTTATTTAATATTTTGATATTTGTTTTTTGCTCAAATAAAAATTTTTGATAATTGTTTTGATTTCAGCCCTGTTAAGTTTGGAATTTTCATTAAGCCCCTTAAATGAAATATCAACTTCAAACAATCCAATTCCGTTAGTCACGTGCATGTCACATGCCTTTTAACCGAGTATCTAACGAATTCCATCAAAAAGGCCCTAACTGGCGAAAATGAATTACCCCAGGGTCCGATCTGGCGAAAAAAGACATCCGGGGCTCGATTGGAAGGGTGGTATGGTACTTCAGGGTCTAAATTGTCATTAACCCTAGTTTTTAGGGGTCTCATGGTAATAATTTCATCTTAAGCACTCCCAAGTCCCAAGACCTCGGTTCTCGCAAGAACAAGTTCAACTTCTGAAGCCCTGGATCTCGTGATTGTAACTTGTAAGCGATCTTTCTCTCTCTCATTCTTTTTTGGATTTTACAACCAATTTCTAGAATTAAGCTTCATCTTTAGGGAATTTTCTATCCGTAACTAGCAGCATATTTTACCTCTTATGGGTGTTCGATGTGAGATTTAGTTATACTTGATAATTTTTTCCTATCATACTTTCTGAATTTGCTATTAGTTGGTTTTGTTCTATTTGTTGTGGGTTGCTGGGTTTAATTTGTTTGAGGTGGACATTTGGCGTGGAAAGTTGTGCCTACTAGGTGTTTGACAAAATGCTTGAAGAATATAGATACGTTATTCTCTATTGAAATGTTAGGGAAATCCAAAATATGGCCAAATCAATTGAGGATTTGGAAAGACTTAACCTCAGTTTTGGTGGAAGTCGGTTGTTGAGGAAATTACTACTACCTCCCTCCGTCCCAAAATAAGTGTCCACCTCTCCTTTTTAGTCTGCCTCAGAAGAGTAAGTGTCCACTTCCTAAAATAGAAAAAAATCTTTACTATTCATCTCACTTATTCTATCTCATACTTTACTTTTACACTCACAACACCGATCAATTCACTATTACATCACTTTTTATACTCACAACACTTACACCACTTACACTTTTTCTTAATCCCCGTGCAAATGGAAGGGTGGACACTTACTCTCTGAGACGGAGGGAGTATGTCTTTTGGTGGGTTTCAAACGAAAGGGAAGGGCATATAAGTTGCATTAGGTGAAAATGGGATGTTTACAAATTGTTAAGGTGAGATTATGGCGGATTGAGGTGGTTATGAATTGTTAAGGTGAGCTTATGGTGGGAGTGGAGCTGGGTGGTAAAGGGGATTGATACTTAAGATTTGGGTTGAGAGTGAACAGAAAGAACGGGTTTAGGAATCACAAAAGAGAAAAAAAGAAAGTTAACCTCAAACATTCAAATTTGTTAACTTACAAATCTTATACTTATCATAGTTAACTAGCGGCATTTTCTTGATGACATCTACGTGAAGGATGGACATTGAAAAAAATTGCATTTTGAATCACTCATGAGAGAGTCCAAATCTAGGGATGAGTCATGAAAAACGTACTATGAGGATGTTCTACGCAATTTACCCTAAATGACATACTCCGTATTTTTTTTTTGTTAAGTTTAATGCCTTTGAAATTAGGGACGTCTAATTTAGTGGATCAAATTATCAAGTTGTCGTAATTCCGAGACAGAGGGAGTTGAGCTAATGCTCTTGGCTAAGGCCATAATTGCTGGAGCAAACAGGAGATGGGTTTTAGAATGGGTCGTTGGGCCAAGTAATTGAATGATAGCTTTAAACTCATGTTTGGCGTGACTTAGGCAGTAGTAGGAGACCTTATGCAGTAAGGTATTTAAGACTCTTTTCCCCCTGAATTTGTTATGGAATTAAAGTAGACAACAAAGGAATAAGATTCCTTAGTGAATTCTAATTAGTGTTTTTAGGCGTGTATGTATGAGTATATATACTCCCTCCGTCCTAATTTAATTCAGAAGCTTAATTACTCAGAGAGAAAGAGAGATCAATAATTCTAGATCTAGGGTTTGCACAGTCAGGAATTTTGTGATCAAAATTCGTGCAAAGTAGATTAGTGTGATCATCTTCTGTAATTGTTTATCCGGCCATATTAATAATATTTGTTTTCCCTTTGCCCGTGGACGTAGCCAATAGGTTGTTGGCGAACCACGTAAAATTCTGTGTTCTTGTTTTGTCGATTTGGTTTCGTTATTTTCGTCATCTCTTGGGTATGATTTAGTAACATTTTTTTGAACAAGGGTACTTGAATTTCAAAACAGTATCAACTTTAGATCCCAACCAAGTAACAATCATACTAGATAGGCACTACTACGACATTTTTGAAGTTTCAACGTCATTAGTTTTCGCAGAAGCAGCGTGATGACGAAGAAGAAGGGGCATCACGTCAAAGGTTCTACAGAATCAAAAGCAAAAGCCGATCTGTTTTCGCCATGGCAGGCCCTTACCTTGCATCTGACATGTGGTCTTGGGTTAGCTTCCTCATTTTGGCTCTCCCGCAATGTATACTCCCTTAATTTGATTTCTGATCCAGCTGCAACCCTGCGTATTTTCTGGGTACCAACTCATTCTCTACCAATATATCTTAATTGTTATTTCCCCTTTTTGTCTTTCTTTCGTATTTATCAATTTGAAATTTGGGGTTGATTTTGCAGGTGATTGAGGCTATGATTGTAATCTTGCTTTACAGCTTTTTCCGAAGAGATCTGGATCATTCCTCAGTAATTTCAGTTTCATTTCTCCTCTTAATATTAATCATGAATTATCATTTGTTTGGCTACATGTATGTATACTGTCCATATTCACTTTTTTTTTTAATGTTATGTGACAGTACTTGAAAGCTGTGGGACGAGGACTCTTGGGACTTCCGACGGGTTAGTCTTGAATCCCACCTTCTTTGTCTGTGCTACGAGCCTTTGACTTCACATCCACACCAAATAAGCAAGTGTAATGCTGTATGTAGAGGAGGGTATACATTTGGCACAAGTTGGACTCAAGTGTACCTTTTGAGAAAAGTCGCTTTCAGTACAAAGTGCCCCATTTACACATTACTCCCTCCGTCCCAACTTAAGAGTCAAAAAACTTTTGGGTTCAAGAATTAAAGAAAAGGTGATGTGTTGTGAGTGTTGATAGTTAGATAGGAGAGAGAAAGTGGGGTAGAGAAGAGTTAGTGGATCATTGTTGTGAGTATGACATGTAGGACCCACTTTCCATTTTTGGATTTTGACTCTTAAGTTGGGACGCCCTTTTGGGAAATTTTTGACTTTTAAGTTGGGACGGAGGGAGTATACTGTATGTGATTGGCCACAGTTTGGATTGATTGAAATCTATCACTTGAAAACAGGAATATGTTGTTTGATTTGATGTACACATTTTGACATTGAAATCTTTTTTGTCTGAATGAATCGAGGGAAGCTAGATGCTGATCCTCATTTTAATGAAGTTCAATTTGTCTGTACTTCTGGAACCTTTTTTTTTTCTTTCCATTTTCTATAAAGACCTGTAATGTCCTTTTTTTTTTTTTTTTCACATCAATCTATCTGGTTCATTTTGCAAAGAACCCTTAAATCATCATTAATTCAAGGGAAATAAAAAGTAGTGTTTGGATTTTCTTGAAACATCTTTGTTCAGAAAAAGAATGCTTAACCTGTCTGACCTGAGATTCTTTATTTACTAGTAAATTGTTTTGGCAATATGTTTGTATTGCTGTAACAATCAACAAATTTATGAACTCTTCCGCTTTTTCTTGACCAGCTTAGGCACTAAGCATGTTTGCAATTGTAGGGGCCGTAGTGAATGCGCTTGGAGCTATTGCATTGGGGGCACCTGTCGGAATTCAGTATGTGATGATTGATGCAGTTAGTGTTTGTATTCCTTTACTCTGTTTTTTTTTTTTTTTTTTTTTTTTTAAATTACTGTTAGTACTTGAGGTTGGAATTTGCATGGAGTCAGTTATGATCCATTACAATCCACTGAACAAACAACTTATCTGTTAGTGGTTGCTTGTACATCCCTTCTTGAAGAGTAGTAAGGCCTTGTTTTGGTAGTTGGCTTTGAAACTTTTCCTATTTCATTCCTATCAAGTTTCAAATCTCAAATAAGAACTTGCACAAAAAGGTAGAAACTTTCCTTGTATTAATTACAATCATCATTCCAAAACTGATCGTTGCCAAAGAGAGGGGGAAGGAGCGATTCACAAACTCAGAGCTCATGAAAATGCCAATTTCATGACATGAAACCCAAATCAGCAATTAAATCTGTAAATCATGTTTGGCAGGGCCTAATGTTCAATATGGAATTTCGGCGCTTGAATGCCCATGGATACCCACTTAAGGATATCTGAAAAATGAGGGTGTTGATTTTTGCGTGATATATAATGACTAGTGGGTAACCCGTGCTCTGCACGGGTAACTAATTTACTAATTTTATTATATTTGTTTATATTTTTATTTAATAATATTAGTTAATCATCATAATAGTTGTATAATTTTTAATTATAATAGTTAACTATTAATAGTTAAATATAATTATTAAATAGGAAAAATTGCAAAAAAAAATCACCCAACTATTCACTTTCTGTGGATTTGATCATTAAACTCATTTTTTTTGTATCCACCACATCCAACTCTTTTTTTCTTGCATTCATAGTCACTATCACTAACTTATCACTAACTCCGTCAGTATTTTTCTGTTAAATCATAACTTGCAGTACATGTGTCCAAAATAGAAGGGGTATTTCAAGTAGACCAATATAATAAACTATAAAAAGGGCAAAACTGACATTTCAGTCCATTAACAAATCCAGTCTTTGTTCCCTGATTTTCAAATGCACATCTTGTAACATATGGTTGACCTTTTCAAAATCACGCCCTCAACGTCCACCGCCATCTCCAACGCCCAATCCTTAGCCATCATCAACAATAACCCTACTCCATCTAAATCAACACCAAGATCATTGTACACATTGATCAGTCTCCTTAGTTCTAACATTCAAACTACTCTCTCTCTCACTCTCCCTTTCTCTCTCTCTCCCTCCCTTCATTAACTGTACAAACTACTCCATTATCTCTTTCTTTTCTCTCTCTTTTCTAGATCTCCAGCTTAGTTGTATTGGAAGTTAATATTTGGATGATTTTTTGAATTCCTATTGTCATCAAGATTGCTGATTTCATTGATTTTTGGAAAATATACCCAAATCCAAAATCATAACCCTCACCGATTTGCAGAAAAATAAACCCAAATAAAAAATTATTCAAAAACAAATCTGAGGAAAATCAAGTTTCATTGCTGAACATTGTTAGCGAATCTGATGTTCGCCCACACCCTTAGGGTGTGCTATTGAATCCAGATTTGAGTAGCACATCGGAGACGAACAATGTCCGTGATGGTGTCTGGTTTGAGAAAAAAAAAAGGAGAATGTGGAAAGGTTAAGGATATGGAGGAGGAGGAAAAACAATTTCAGGGTGTTCATAAGCTTGAAGGACGCGCCGGCGCCGTTACCGGAGACGAAGAAGACAACGGGATGCAGGTGGGTGGGTTGTGGGAACTGGGATGAAATATTTTTACTATTTGCCCTTCACTTCAGGATCTTACAAATAGACCCCTTGATATTTTTTAAATTTTAGTAATGCTCTTATTTTACCCTTATAGAGAACAATAATTGATCTTCCGAAAATACCCTTCAAAAAAGTCACGTGAAATGGCACATGGCAATTTTAACAGATAAAATGTAACAGAGTTAGTGATAATGACCACAAATGCAAAAAAGAATGAGTTGGATGTGTTGAATAAAAAAAAAATGAGTTTGGTGATCAAATCCACAGAAAGTGAATAGTTGGATGATTTTTTTTGCAATTTTTCCTATTAAATAAATACTTAACTATTAATAGTTAGATATAATGGTTAACTATAATAGTTAATCTCTATGATAACTATTGTAATAAATAATACTTATAATATTAATAGTTACTATAATAAGTAAGTATTACTTATAATAGTAATAGTTACTATAATAGTTAACTATTGTAGTAAATATTATAGTTAACTATTACTATTATAAGTAATAGTTATTTATAATAGTTACTATTATACTTAACTATTATAGTAACTATTACTATTATAAGTAATACTTACTTATTATAGTAACTATTACTATTATAAATATAGTAACTAATATTATTAACTAATACTATTAGCTAATAAGAAAAAATGAAAAGTCACTTATTTATTAGGGTAGATTTGATGTGGCAGCACCAAATTCATCCTTCCTCCATGACTTGTCCACATGGCAACACCATATCCCTCTTCACCAACTTTAATATATATATATATATATATATATATATATAAGATTTCAACAACTTTCAATGTCTTTCACATGAATGCCGAAGTAATTTCACAGATACTAAACATTTTCCCTTAGGCCCATCATTGCCAGTATGGTATCATGTATTTATCAATTAACTGTATATTTAAAACCACTTAGCCAATAATGCAACTTCCTTGGTGCCAATATGTACCCCCCCCCCCCCCCTTCTCTTTTAACTTGGCCCAAAAATTGTAAGCTGCTGAACTTAGTGAACTTTTAGATGCGGAGGAAGTAAACATGCGAAGTCAAATTCATTTAAATTTCATTCTTGCCAAGTTTAGTCTGTCCAGGTTTGAGCCTTGAGATCTGACCCCCAGGAAAAGCATGAAAAAGGAAGGTTCAAACAAGAAATCAAAATAGGTGATAAAGTAGCTGGAAGACATTGAAATAGGGGTGTCGTCTCTGATTGTCTTGTAATCCTGAGTAGAAAAAAATATGGAATCACAAGAATTTCCTCAACCTGAACTACTATTACTTCAATTTTATACTGGTGAGATGGGGTGGGGATGGAATTATAGGTTGCATATTTGCTTGACCAACTTATACGAATTTGTGTTTTTCTTCTTTCGATGCAGGTACTTCCCAAAGACCCTTAATTGGTCACTTCTGATGTCAGCATTTACCGTGAGTACCTTCCAGTTATCCATATACTTTCTAAAGTCACAAGTATCTCCATAACCACCAAGCACATAGATCATCTAGTAAGGAGGTGTTCTAGGCTTCTAGCTTAACCAGTGGTCTCAAGTTGTTGGAATTCAACAACGTTAAAACTTGATAAGGAGAGTTTTGCCGCCCTTGTGGTCCTACCAGGCTAGATCCTGATCAGTTGGTATCCATTTTGGTAACCGGATACCGGTGGTTCAGACCAAAAAAGAAATAAGAATCTCCATGATTTTTATTCATGAAAATTTAAATAGAAATAATTTAGCTGTACAATGCCGATCAATCTAGGTTATCTTCCAAAAGTATTACTCTCCTATTTATTTATTTATTTATTTATTATTTTGGGGGTTTGTTACTCTAAAAGTCACTTAAATCTTTATTTATCTTTCCCTTTTTGGTTTTGAACTATTTGAGACAGCTGGAAGGTGATAATTTTGTGTTTTCATGTTGATGATGCATGCCTTGTCTTGGATGCTTAATGTCAGTTTGTCCCTGCTGCTTCTGTTTATGGTTCATCGTGGAATGATTGGCTTCAAATATTTGCACACACGAAGTAAGTTTGCTCGATCACACTATAATGGAGTAATATTTATCTTTTTATTTTTTCCTGCAATTTCAGCATCATCATGGTGGTTTATTATTTATCAACAAAAGCAAACTAATATCAATAGCTCGTGTTACTCCTGCCAGCCAGCCATCCTTCTGGTTGAATATTTAATCACTGTGATATGTATTGCAGTCCAACAAGATGTGTAGATTATATGATTTGTCTCCCTGCACATGGAGCTGTAGTTGGAGCTTGGTTTGGTGCCTGGCCTATGCCACTTGATTGGGAAAGATCATGGCAGGTAAATGCTTCTTCGCCATAAAGTTTCCAAACTAGGGTTGTCTCTTTACTTGCTTGTCTCATGGTTCTTGAATAATCTCAAGGCTATAACTTCACATCATGTGTGAAGACCAGTTTTCGACTGTATTATCTAGACAGGCATCATGTTTGAATTTGATTGTTTGCGTATATCATCTTCCGCTTGGATGATTGTTGCCTAGTTCTGACGCATTTGACAAATTCATTTTATAGGAATGGCCAATTTGTGTAGCTTACGGAGCTATTGGCGGGTACTTGATTGGCATGGTAGCATCTTCTGCTTTTGTGTTGTATCATGGTCTGCACAAGCACAGGAAATCAGAGTAACAAACCTTTCCAGTAATTTACTCCTCCCAACAGAAGACAAGACTGGATTAGCAGTCCTATTTTTGCTGAAGGGAATACACTTCAATTTAACCGACTGGAGGGGAGGAATGGCATTTATTTTCTACTCCCATTTCGTTTAAATATTTAGCAAATACTATAAAGAAACATTTTCTAGCTGAGTTATTGCATTTCAAATGGTACCATTCACTTCAGTAACTTTCATTTGAATTAATATTCATCAAGTAATCCACGAGGGTTCTAAGCTGTACTGTATTATAATAATACTCCCTCCGTCCCAGAAAGATCCACCTTTTTTCGTTGTTACTACGAGGGAACTATGAACAGTTATAAATGCTACTTATAATTATGTTAATGCGAATCTAAAAATTGATTTATAAATGCTACTTATAATTATGTTATTGTGAATCTAAAAATTGATATTAATTGTATTTATAATGGTGCATCAAGAACAATTTCAAATTTTTTATTAGAATAATTAAAAGTAGCCTTAATTATTACTCAAAGTTTCTTCGTAAAACCCATTAAAATAAGGGTACTATCATTCTGGGACAGTGGGAGTAATAATAATTATTAATCAACATGTATTAGTATTAAATAAATACTACACAGATCAAACCACTCTCATTTGTATTAGGTAGTAAAGGGAGTATTAGCCATCATCTCTGTTAAAAAGATAACGATAGTTACATTTCGTTAGCCACTTCGATGGAAGTTTGATGAGGTCAATAATGTATACCTAAAATCACAGTAGAGGGTCGTAATGGCGGCAAACAAACCTGGTACATGAATATATTATATATGCCATACTAATCCTATTTCACTATAGGTATAAACTTTTCTATTAAGTAAATAATTAATTAAGCTAAGACATTATTACAACAGCTAACTGGCGAAGGTAGGAAGACTGTCTTAGAATTATAAATGGGTGGTCAGAAGCGGGGAGATGTCCAAGTGTGAGTATGAGCTTGAACTACATTGGGCCAGTAGTAGACTATATTTGGGTTCCACCTTAAACAAATTGGTGCCAAGGGTAGTAGCCCATCAAGTCTATATACCGGTCCAAGTTTAGTTTTCTATCAGATATCAGATGTGCGATATATGTCTAATAGACTGGGGGCAGCTGCTCCCCTTTAGTCTTCATAAATACTCCACCTGTCTCGAAAAGTTAGTTCTTCTTTTTTCGTTGTTGCTACGCAAATAAATTTTGAACAATAATCTATGTTACTTTTAAATATCCTAATGAAAATTTACAACTTGCTAATGATACACCATTATAAGTAATATCAATACCAATTTTTAGATTCTTATTAAGATTGCTAAAAATAATCTAAATTATTGCTCAAAGTTCATTCATGGTAACAAAAAAAAAAGTGGGACTGATTTTTTGGGACAGAAGGAGTATCACATTCTCTCTTATAATTTTGAAAAATGCGATACTTACCACTATTTTTTTTTAATAAAAAAAAATTTAAAATTGCATTACATAATTCTCTTGTCCCTTTTGTCAATTTTATACTCCACGATATAATATTATACCTTTATAAAATCACCCCCCCCCCCCTTTTTTTTTTCCAACAATTCTGAGTCCGCAACAACATATGGAAAATCAAGCTAGTTAAATTAGCGGAGGAGAGGCGCCAAACCGTAGTAATACCTTCACCTGTCCATGTGGTGCCAACATTTTCACTCGAGAGTTGAGAAATCATTTAAATTGTCTCATTATTTAATTTATTGTTTTCTTTAAAGTGACAGTATGCTTTTATTTGTCTATTGCTTGGATTTGCTTGGACTATAACAAAATTGCAGTATGACTGTTTTCTTGTTTAAAAATGCTATATTTATTTTGAGAAAACAAAAAAAATCCTTTTTATTATGAGACTTAGAGAGTATCAAACACTTGGGTTTAAAAACAAAAGTTATTGTCCACAATTATTTGGTTTACATATCTGTATTTAATAATTAAATGCCAACAGACTAATCCTTAGATTAGTCTATATACTACGTTTATATACTAGCAGTTGGTACTAATTAAACTAGAACTACCTAGTCCCTCTCATCTCTTACCAACTTATGAATTAATCAGCCAACCTAAATAGAGTAAAGAAATACCCCACGTATTGCCACGTCGACACATGTACAGCCGTAGCTACTTGATGGTGCGGTGGTGCTGACCGTGGGGGCGGTGGTGAGCTGGGATTTTTCCGGTCATCATAATCAGTTACCATCTCGAGAATCTCATTCACTGATGATCCATTCTTTCCCAACACCCTAGTCGGAGTAGCTTCTTGATGGTGCGGTGGTGCTGATCGTGGAGGCGGCGGTGGACTTGGCTGATCCCGCCCTCCTGCATTATTAATATTATTATTACGGCCGCCTTCATTTTCCGTTGGAGGACAGTGCCTTGCTCGATGAGTTCCGAGTAAACTGAGGAGAATTAAGAGAAATAAACTTTTGTTCTTCATCATCATGAATTAATAATAGATTTAATGTATGATATTATATGATCACTTGTAAGTAGTATGAGTACGTTAATTACTTTGTGTAATTGTGCGTGTGTGATTCTATACGTATATATAGAGAAGATAAAATGGATGCATGAAAACAACTACGAGTTAGGTATTAGAAAAGTCTTTATTATTATTATTATTATTAATATTGTTAATGTTGAGTGATTCTTTACCAGATCTAACTAGCTAGTGGCATTATATGATGAACTTTCACACTTTGCATGCATACCATGTTGAATTAATAAAACTAGGACTAAATTAATAATTCAGACATATTATCGAGAATATTTGGTGTTTTGACTCGCCGGTGTTTAATAAAGTATGGAATTAATGTTGTTTATGATAAAAAAAAATAGAATGTATTAATAGATACTTTTAATTTGTTCCGATTTTCATGAGTTAAAATAATCATCAGAAATACTATTGGTTAAAGTTAACAGTTCAAAAATCATTTATTTCCCCCCCCCCCCCCAAAAAAAAGTTCAAAGCTCATAAATTATTACTCCCTCTGTCCGTAAATGAGTGTCCAAATTTCATTTTAAGAGACACTGAAAATCTCAACTTTTTGAACAATTTGGTAACAACGATTCATATATAATCTTGTAATCTTCTTTCCAAACCTTTAGTTTTGCACGTATAAAGAAACCGGTGAAATTTTTTTCGAAAAAAAACGTTTAGGGAGAAAGTTATGTTAAAAAAAAGACACTCATTTAGGGACAAAGAGTTTTTGAAAATGGACACTCATTTAGGGACAGAGGGAGTATTTTTTTCCTTTCATTATAGTATAAAAAACTTATTCAAAGATTTTTGTAAATTATATAAATGTGAAATAAGTAAAAAAGGAATTTAGACCGGAGCGGTAAGTCAACCTAAAACGAACGAACTTACTTGTCGTCAACGTTCAAGGGGTAGGAATTGATGATATTTTTTCAATTTGAAAGTTGATGTAATTAGAATTATGCAAAGTGAAATAGGCATGCGTTCATAGTCATCTTGGCTGACTTGCTAGAACACACGCTTTGGCTCAACTCAGAATGACAGAAACTGACTTTGACAATGTCTTCCAAGTCCAAATGCTCTACACCATATTTATGTACCACAACTATGTTGCTATCAATTAAATACGGGGTAATAGACACTCGGCACTTTGTACTCTTTAAATCTTAATGTCCATTACTCCCTCTGGTCTAAAATAACTGTCTTTTTTGCATTTGCACAACTCTTAAGAAATGTAATAATTATCATGACTTAGTGACAAAAGTTCCAACTTTACCCCTATTAAGTGTGCAACTTTCTTAAATTAATGTCTCACACTAAGATAATTAATAAAAGAGAACAAGTTTCAATGCAAGGATAAAAGATACATTTAGCTCAAAAGTGACAATTATTTTGGACCAAAATTTTGGTCCAAAAGTGACAGTTATTTTGGACCGGAGGGAGTATTTAACAAAATACTGTAATATTTATGGACGTTCATTTTGAAATGGAGGCAGTAATTTTTCTTTCTCTTAATCCAAAGTTTCTGTTCTTTTTTCCTGTCATTAATCTGATGGCAATAGTTTGTAAAGAACATTATGAATGTCGGGATTGCATTTCTTTTGGAGCAGTTGTCTCACATTGGGAATTAACTAGCCAAACGTTGACAATATAAAGATTCAGAGTCACTCCTCTCGTAGCCAATTGGTTTTGCGATGAAACCTCAGACTTTATCATTTTCGAATGATTCCTGTAGTTAGCTATAAAACTTAATTTGTTGTCAATAATCATTTGTTTTAACACTTTGCTCTTAAAGATTATATCAAATATTCCATTCAAACTTAAAAAATAGTCGCATTTGACATTTGATTTCGACCAAACATTACATGCAATTACAGTAAATGACTATAAATTAATCGTTGGATCAAACTCGGCATGCATGCATCACCAAGTTACATATATACGTATACCAAATACTAAGACTAGATAGCTTTCCTCTGATTTCTCAGTTAGTTAATCAGCCTAAACAGAAAAACGAAATACTCCCAACACTGCCCATACAAAGTCACATGTCCACCCATAGCTCTTTGAAAATCTGGTGGTGCTGTTCGTGGAGACGGTGGTGGATTTGGCCTTTTCCGGTCAACATCAGATACATTATAGTATACTTTTTCATCAACCGGCTCGAGAATGTCATTGGGAGGGGTAACTACTGGATGGTTGGGTGGTCGTGGCCGAGGGGAAGGCGGTGGACTTAGCACTTTCCGGCCAACAATAAATTGTCTTTTGCTAATTTCCGTTACCATCTCAATTACTTCATCACTATTACTATTACTATTACTATTACTATTAAAGTTACCTATATTTTCCTTTGGAGAATATTGCCGCGCTTGATGAGTTCCAAGAAAAGTGAGAAGAAGCAAGAGAAAAAAACTTATCTTCATCATTAATATATATGATCACAGAACACTAACTAGTTATGTGAGTATGATAAATATGTGTTTGTAGTACTTATTTATAGATAAAATGGATGAAAGCAACACCGAGTTAGGTGTTAGAATTTTTTTTATTTTTTTTTTGTTTTAATTATAATTAATGTTGACTGAGTCTTTAATTACCAGATCTACTTAGCCAGTGGCAATATATAATGAACTTTCACACTCTGCATGCGCTGTTGAATTGAATAAATGAAACTAGAATTAATTTAGACATATTATCGAGAATTTTTGTGCGTGCTTTGACTGGCGGTCTTGGAGTTGGGGGGGGGGGGGGGGGGGGGGGGGTAGAATAGAATTGTATTTTAGTTAAAGGGTTATGTTTAATAGCATTACGAAATAATTGTTGTTTACGATAAAACATAATAGTACTCCCTCCAGTCTCAAATAACTGTCACTTTTGAACCAAAATTTTGGTCCAAAATAATTGTCACTTTTGAGCTAAATATCCTTTTTACCCTTGCATTGAAACTTGTTCTCTTTTATTAATTGTCTTAGTGTGTGAGACATCAATGTAAGAAAGTTGCACACTTAATAAGGGTAAAGTTGGAACTTTTGTGATTAAGTCATGATAATAATTGCATTTCTTAAGAATTGTGCAAATGCAAAAAAAAAAAAAAAACAGTTATTTTGGACTAGAGAGAGTAGATGACTAGAGTTTAGAAAGAATCTAATACTATGAGTTCATACTAGCTATTAGACACAGAGGTATTCCAGAAACATTAAAAAGGTGAAGTTGAAGTCTATCCCGAAATAAATGCCATATATATGATCAACTAAGTTAAACTTTGACCAACTTTTAAACCAAAATTATTTATCCTCATTAAAATTCAAAAATAGTTTTGAATAGTGTTTCTACTGATGTATCAATAACTATTTTCAAAATATTATAAAAAAGCTCTGATTTTCATAACTTTTTTTTTTTTATCAAAGTTCAATATTGTAAATTCAGCAATTTTGAAGTCTTACATTATAAATGTGACTAAAATTTTGATAGAAAGAAAAAAAAGACTAGAGTATAATTTTTTGGGGGAAAAAACAAAAATAAATAATAAGTAAAAGAATGTAAGACTGGACTGTGAGACGATGTTTGTTTGTATTGTAAGACAACCTAAAACGAACGAACAATTCAAAAGTGAAATAGGCATGCGTTCATATTCATCTTGGCCACGACGGGAACACACGCTTTGACTCGAGTCAGAAGGACAGAGACTGGCTTTCACAATCTTCAATTTGCATTAGCTAAGGCCAACTCCAATTGGGAGAGTTAAGCAAAGGTACCAAAATCAAATTTTGGTACCTTTGGAACACTATTCATTGAGTACTAAATGTTTGTCTCCAATGGGATGTAAAGGTACCAAAATCATATTTGATTTTTGTATGTTATTTATTTACATTTAAATATATGTTATTTATTTACATTTAAATATTTTCATTAATTTTATATTTTAAATAATTAAATATGAATAATTTTAAATAATAATAATAATTATTTAATTAAAAAAATATTTATATTAACACGTGGCTTGTTCTCATTCGTTCAGTAGATTACATATGATAAAATGATAATTGAATTTAAATTTAAAAATGAAATATCTTATCACTTAACACGTGGCTTGTTCTCATTCGTTCGGTAGATTACAATACAGATAAAATTATTATCACAAATCTTATCAAAATAGCTTTATCATCCTATAAATAAAGTAGCTCAGAGCATTTGTATTCACTACCACTCTCAAGATCACCAAAACTATTATCTTATTTTCAATTTCTGATGATGATAGGCGTCGTCGTTCTGGCAAAACGATTGCTCTAATCACCGCTACTCATGCAATTCAAGAAGAGGAAGAATCGTCCCAATGGGGTGGTTCGGTGGACGGTCGGAATTATATACGTCGTCATAGAGAGAGTGCAGATGCACTTTTACATGAGCAATACTTTGCAAATCCTTGTATGTATACGTCAGATACATTTCGACGTCGTTTCAGAATGCACAAACATGTCTTTGAAAAGATAATGTGTGACGTTTCCAACCACAATGGTTATTTCATTAAAAAATGTGACGCTCTCGGTCGTTCCGGATTTTCCACGATGCAGAAGGTGGCGTGTGCCATTAGACAACTTGCATATGGCACTGTTGCAGAACTATTCGATGATACATGGGGGATAGCTGAATCAACATGTATAGAGATCCTAAAGTTGTTTACTCGAGCAATTGTTAATGTTTATGGGGAAGAATATCTCCGTCATCCAACACCATCAGACTTGCATCGGTTGTTGGCTAAAGCTGAAGAAAGAGGGTTTCCTGGAATGATGGGCAGCCTTGATTGCATGCATTGGAGGTGGAATGCTTGCCCAAAAGGATGGGAGGGACAATTAACCGGCTACAAAGGACGGGCAACCATCATTCTCGAAGCGGTGGCTTCTTACGACACTTGGATATGGCATGCTTTTTTTGGACTTCCGGGATCTCTGAATGATCTAATTGTCCTTGCAAAGTCACCATTGTTTGATGATGTATGCATGGGTGTAAATCATCAAGTTTCGTATGATGTAAATGGAAAACAATATGGTACTGACTACTATTTAGTTGATGGTATATACCCTCAGTGGGCTGGTTTTGTTAAGACTATATCTAGACCGGCTACTCCTGAGCACCAATATTTTGCTAAGATGCAAGAGGCATATCGAAAGGACGTTGAGAGAGCTTTTGGTATTTTACAAGCTCGTTGGGCCATTGTTCGAGGACCTGCACGTGGTTGGGACATGACAGATCTATATTACATAATGATGGCTTGTGTTATATTGCATAACATGATAGTCGAGGATGAACGTGAGGAAGATGAAGCAGTATCATTTGATCCAGATGAGATACCGACCCGTTCAGCTAAGACACGAATTTATGAAAGACCTTCGATGGAAATAGATGTGGAACGGGATAGAATCCGGGAAATGAGGGGATTCATGGAAATAGATGTGGAATTTATGAAAGACCTTCGATGGAAATAGATGTGGAATCCGGGAAATGAGGGGATTTATAGAATATGCGGGTTTAGAAAGCTTGTATTTTCTTTTATTGATTTATGAATTAATTTTCTTTTAATGAAATGCATATCCTTTTTATATCTTTGTTATTTGTTTCGTGTGTATATCTCTATGTATAGTTAATAAATAATTAAAAGACACGTTATTCAAAAAAAACAATCAAAAGTACAAAAAAAAAACCACGATGATAATAAAAAAATAAATAAATCACAACTCAAAAGAAAAAACAAAAACAATCAAAAGTACAGAAATGAAAAATAAACTAAAATATTACTAATCATTAAGATTAAATTCGTCATCGTACCATTCATTGTTAAGATTTCTAGCAGCTCTCGAACTTCGTTCTGGTGGTGGAGTAGAAAACGCATCAGGCATTTCACGATCCATTATAATTTTTTGCCTCCTTTCCCAGTACAATCTTTTGTTCGGAGTGAATATGTTAGGATCAACTTGCATTGTACGATCATCAGCAGCACGTTGCTCGGCTGCTTCAAATTCTCTTTGCCTGTTTTATGTCTCTTCAATACCTTGGGTTTTTGCCCAATTCATATATTCTTCTAGTTGCTTATCTCGTTCTGATGGTAAATCCTTCTTTCTCCTTGCGGGTTTTACTGCTTTTTGTCCTACAGGCCTAGAAGAGCTAGCTCCGCCTTCAGATCCAGGTGTATCCCCAGGTGTATCCTCACCATCAAGACTAGTTACACTTTCACATGCCGGCGGATTTTGAAATTTTGGCTCATCTTTCAATATAGCCCAACAGTGTTGAAACTTGAAAGGTTTCTTAGCAACATTAAAATAATATGACTTCGCTAAAAGTATCTGAAATCAAAAACATATTTATGTAAATAAAAGAATAGAATAAATAAATATTACGAGTGTCTGAGCAAATACCATATCTGTGCGGTTTTGACCACTTGAATGAGCAAGATCTGCCGCTCTTAAAGCAGCGCCATATCCCATACACTCTTTACTAACTTTTTTCCATCGATTTTCACAGCTTTTTTTATCGTGAAAAACTCCTCATACAGGGCGATTTGCGTCGAAGTGAGCATGAGTTTGTTCCCACATCGTCGATTCTCTTTGATTGATACCGATTTCAGGATCACTTCCATAAATTAAACGAGCTCGACAAAGATCCTCGTCTTCACTTATTTTCCAACCTTCAGACCTTGGCTTTGGTGCCATTGGTTAAGAAGAAGAAGGAAGAAAAACTTTGTATACGTTCTTTGCAAATTTGCCTTCAGATAGTGTAGTGTATATATATCTGAGAAAATTAAAACTGGTTTTTTCTTCTTCTCTCAAGTTGTTGCTTAAAAACAAAAATCAGGAATAGTTATCAGCTCACGGATTGCAAAAGTTAGGGAAAAAAAAAACAAAAAAAAAAAAAAAAACAAGATAGACTCACGGGTTGCAAAAGTTAGGAAAAAAAAACACGATAGACTCACGGGTTGTGAAAAACTTTTTTTTTAAAAAAGAAAGAGATATAGCATGAAATTTGACACATGTCATCTTTGTATGGCTGAAGGATTGCAAATTGTATAAAAACAACACTTTGACTTCACATTTTGGAGAAGGAGACAAGCCCTGGCAGCTCCTGCACATCAGTTTTGAGCCATTTCCCCTCACCTCCGCAAGTGTGTTACACGCATAAGGAGTTAAACAAGGTACCAAATGGTACCTTGCTTAACTCCTTTTCAAAATTTGGTACTTCTAATTTACCATTGGAGACCTTAGCTCTTTGAGGTGGGTATCAAAATTTGATTTTGATACCCACCATTGGAGATGCCCTAATAAAACTCATTATTCTCTAAGAAAAAAACCGTTATTAGTCTGGTGCTTAATATTTCTAATTTCATAAAATGAAATTCTATAGTTTTTTTGGTCAAAGTTGAATAACTTAACTTGAAAATTAAAAACAAGACTATTTATTGGACGAAACTAGAATTTCATAATGGGAGGGGCTATTGCCACTATAATTTTTTTCTAATCCACTGCATTTTTTGCAAATTGGCATTATTATCCTTTGTCTTTTTGAGTTAACTAGTCAACCGTTGACTATATAAAGATCTAGAGTCACTCCTCTCATACTCAATTGATTTTGAGAATACTTTATCAAATATATAGAACACTGCTTCAAAAACTGTTGTTAGTGATATTTAATTGGTGCTTAATATTTCAAATTTCATAAAAACAATTCTATTGTTTTGGTTAATTAAATTAACATGAAAATTAAAAACAAGACTATTTAGTGGACATAATTAAAATTTCATAATGGCAGGGGCTATTGCCACTATATTTTTTTCTAATCCACTTTTTTTTTTTTTTTGCAATTTTTTTTTTAGTCAAACAATCTAGTACAATTAAAATACTTTATTATAGACAGTACTCCCCCCCCCCCCCTAAAAACACACACACATATGCTCTCTCCGTCTTTTTAGACTGTTCACTTTTGATCAATGGGAGTAAACTTTGACCAAACATTTAATGTCAATCTAATCATCCTAATGAAATTCTAAAAATTGTAATTGATAAATAATCATTTAATTTATCAATAATAACTTTTAAAATTTCATTAGGATTGTTAGATTGACGTTAAATGTTTGGTCAAAGTTTACTCACATTGACCAAAAGTGAGAAGACAGAGGGAGTATGTATAAGTTTGACCTATCCACTATATTTTCTAAATAAAGCTTAAATAATGAATAATCATTACACAATTTTTTTTGGAAAAATTGCAAAAAAATCACCCAATTATTCAGTTTATGTGGATTTGATCACCCAACTCATTTTTTTTGCAACCAACACATCCAATTCATTTAATTTTGCATATGTAGTCACTCTCTCTAACACCATCAATATTTTTCTGTTAAGTAGCCATGTGCATTGCATGTGATCAAATTCTTGAGGGTAAATTAGAAAAATTGTTAAAAAGTTAGAAGAATATAATAGTTAAAGGTTCTATTTGTAAACTCATAAAATAAAAGGTAGCTTATATAAATTTAAAAGGGAGAATTTGACAACTTACAGGTTGAGTTGACGGGATTATTTCCCCACCCCCTCCACCAACCTTCCCTTCCACCATTGTTTTGGTAGCATTCTTTCAGCCATTAATAAACAAAACAGGGGGAAATTGACATACTATTGTAACAAATTCAAGTTTTCATCATCATTTAAATCGCAATCAATTTCAAAATGTATAATCTGGTTGTTGTACCTAAAATTTGGGGGAAATCAGTTGCTGAAACCCCTGCAACCAATTTATGTCCAATTTTTTGCACCTACCCCTGAATTTAAAACTCACCCATCTTCTTCATCATTACCGTCATCGTCAACAGTCAAATGTTTTTCTTTCTGTTTAAACCCAGCTCTATGATCGGTTAAAGAAAAAATTCACGCTATAAGCGGCAATCAAACTCAAAGCAAGGGATGGGGATGGAATCGAAAGCATGGACACTGTAAATGGGGGTATTTCTGAGGTGGGTTTGTCTAATACAATGCAACAGATTCAATTGGGTTAAGGGAGTGAAGAATGGGGTTTACAGATTCGATGGGATGAGGCGAGACAAATGATTATGATGCGAGTGGGGTTGGACCTTCACCGAAAACATAACGGTGTTAGTGAAAGTGACTACAGACACAAAAATAAATGAGTTAGATGTGTTGGATGCAAAAAAAAATGAGTTGGGTGATTAAATCCACAGAAACTGAATAGTTGAGTGATTTTTTTTTTGCAATTTTTTCAATTTTTTTCCAAAACAATTAATTATATAATAGAAAATGAATTCATTTAGTATTTACAAATAGGTCCCTCATCTATTTGTAAATACAATCCGGTCTCAACACATTTTGCAATCAACCCCGTACTTATAAAAGACGACTTAAGGCCCCTAACTTTAATAGATCACTTTAAAGAGGGCCAAATAACTATATAACAATATGATATATGCGATTAACCCATAGTACACACACGTGCGCATTCTTAAATACTTTATTATTATATACTCCCTCCGTTTTAATGTGAATTGAGACAAAAAAAAATGGCACAATAATTAAGAGAAAGTAGTGAATGTGTGGTGGAAAATGAAGAGAGAGAATGAGTGTGTAAGTAGTAGTGTTGATTGGATAAAATGAGTGGTGGAAAATAAAGAGAAAGAATTAGTGGAGTTAAATGGGTGGGGTTGGGTGAATATAAAATATTAAAAAGTTTGCCATTTTGGGCAGTCTCAATTAAAGTGAAACGGACGAAAAAAGAAATAATTCTCAATCACACGAAACGGAGGGAGTATGTACTATATATAGTCCACAAAATATTCCAACACCAAAAGCTAATTACTTTCTTACATGGCCATGCGAAATCATCAACTTAAATTCAAGGGCAAATTGCACCATACTACCACTAAGTTTACACTGAGTTGCAATGTGGGTCATAAAGTACCAAAAGTTGCAATTTAGTGCATAATGTTCACACAAAATTGCAATCCACTACAATTTTGGATGATTGTTACGATGAATGGATGGTAGTTAACAAAATGAATGAAAAGGTTAACGGAATTCCTAAAACTTTATTTGATCATCCCTATAATTTAACAGATTTTGAATTTCCTAGTATTTCATCAATTATTCCACAATCAAAAAATAAAAAATGATGATTTCTATAAAATAATAATATTTTTAAATTCCTTGAAGAGACAACAATATTTTAATAAACAAAATATAATTTTGCTATGAAAAAATAATATACAAAAATAAAAAAATATGTTACTATTACGATTTAAAATGACAAATTTCTACGACGAATTTCTGCCATATTTTATAAAAAATTCGCCAAATTCTATTTCAAATCAAACTGTCTCTTGTATCGCAGCCGAGAGATTTTTTTTGTCATATTGAATTGTAATAGTCAGATCTAAAGTCGAAAAAAATATAAATTTGAAGAAATCACAAGAGAAGACAACAGTGGTGCAACATCGAAGATGTGTCGCCTTATGTTTTGAAATAGAATTTGAGGATTTTTTTTTGAAAATATGGCATAAATTCGTTGCAGAAATTTTGTCATTTTTAACCCTAATAGTAACATTTTTTATATTGATATTTAATAAAAAAATATTTATTAAAACACTGTTATTCATCCAAAAAAAATAAAATATTGTTATTTTATTGAAATTCATTATTTATTTTTTTATTTTTTTGTTTTATTTTTTTGTATGTTGTGGTATAATTGATGGATAATAGGAAATTAAAAACTTGTTAAATTATAAGGGTGGTCAATGCAAGATTTAGAAAATCCGTTAGCATTTCCATTCATTTTGTTAACTTTAGTTAACTATCATCCATCCAATATAACAGCCATCCAAGATTGCAGTGAATTGCAACTTTGTCTGAACATTATGCACTAAATTGCAACTTTTAGTACTTTATGACCTACATTGCAACTCCGTGTAAACTTAGTGGTAGTATGTTGCAATTTGCCCTAAATTCAAACCTAGGTAGCTAATGCTCATACTTTTATAATTAACTAATTCACCGGTCCCTGCATTATTCCCACTTACATATATAATCACACACATTGTTAGGCATTACAGGGTTAAAATTCAAATACATATTTAACCTTAAAATACTTGTTGTACATAAATTTCCTAATGACAGGTCACCCACCCGCTTATATTTTACATCTGCACCTGCACCTACGAAAGTACGAGAAAGAATAAATGAAATGTATATTTTATAGTAGAAAATCAAGCGACATCACATATTTTTTTTTTTCTATATTAAAGGTTATGGGTTCAATCCCCACTAAATGCACTTTCAAGTGCATTCTCTAATTGTTGAAGGCATTTATTGATAACAAAAAAAAAAAAAAAAAAAAAGAAGTAAAAAAGTAAATAAAGAGGCTTAGCTCAGCATCCCATACATATTTGTATATGAATGCTCAAGAGTTCAGTTCCCACTAAATACACCTCCAAGTGCGCATAGACGTGTCCAGATTTTTAACGGAACTGGGTAACCGCCGTTAGTCAACCGGTCAAAACCGGCCAACCGGCTAACCGTTTCGGACGTCAACCGGGATTAGGCGGTCCGGTTAAGGTTGAGACTTTTGAAAGCCGGCCAACCGGCGGTTATAACCATCGGTTAGGTTAACCGGTTGAACTGCCGGTTAACCGGCGGACGGTCACATTTTCCAGAATTTACAGTTTGCTCCCCTCCCAACGGCTAGTTGACCAAAATGGCTAGTTTTTCAAAATAGCCGTTAGTTTTCTGACAAAAACGGCTAGAAGTGCAGAAAATTAAAAAAAAATGTTTTTTTTTTCTTCAGTTTTTTGAAACTATAAATATCCCCTCCCTCCTCCCATTTTATTTCCACAATTCTACCTTACTTCTCTCTATATTTTTCTCTATACTCTCCAAAGACTCCATTCTGAAATTCCACACTCTCCATAATTTTCCAGTCAGTTATTTAACGAATTCCAGTTAGATTCCAGATTCCAGTCATTTATTTTCAGATTTCCAGTCAGTTTTTTAACGATTTCAGTTAGTTTGTCAGTTTTTAGTCACTTTTTTCCAGATCTCCATAAAATTGTTGCATAGTAATAATATGTAACAATTTAAATATTTAATAAACCCTAAACCACGTACCGTACTTGTTTCTTTATTTTGTTTTTTTTAGTATTTCCGTATTATTTAGATTGTAATTTCATTTCGTATTATAATTTAGATTGTAATTTTCTATTTTATATTTCTATGTAATTTTATATTATGTTAATTAAATGATAATGTTTAGGGTTCATATTGAATTATTGATGTTATTAATCTAAAATTAATACTAATTATTGAAGAAAAATTAAAAAACTATTTTTTTTTTTTTTAAATTGTAAAAACAGTTTTTTAAGTATATATATATAAAAATAAAAAGGGGAAAAGACCGACGGTTTAACCGGAGTAACCGGTTAACCGTCTAACCTTAACCGTTAAAGCCAGTTAGCCGGTCCGGTTACGGTTAGTCATCTGACAAGTTTTCAACCGCCGGTTAACCGGGATGAACACGTCTAAGTGCACTTGTAATAAGTTAATAAGACATTCATTGATAAAAAGAATCAATTTTTAAAAGAAAATCCAAAGAAATATAGCTCAAAAGTAATTTAGTATCCCTTTCTAAAATGAATGTCCACTTTCAAAAAAATTTGTCTCAAAATGAATATTTTTTAGTATTTTTTTTTATACCTGCAAAACTAAATGTTTGGAAAGAAGATTACATGAATATATATAAATCTTTGCCACTAAATTGTACTCCCTCTGTCCCGCTTTAAGGTTCTTACTTTCATTTTTAGTTTGTCCCAATTTAAGGTTCTTACTTTGCTTTATTACATAAAATGGAAAGTGGTACCCACTTGTCATTTTCACAACAAAAACTCCCTACCCACTTTCTCTCTCTCACTTTACTTTTCATACTCAAAACATTTACTTTTTCTTAATCTCCGTGCAAAGTCAAACTAAGAACTTTAAATTGGGACGGAGAGAGATTATCAGATGGAGCAATGCTAGGGGCACAAAATCTTGTTTACAAAATGAGGTGGCGATATTTTATTGGTTGCATCGATAATGGACCCGCCACACACTCTACTTAAAAACACCAATAAAATCATGACACCTAGGATTTTGTGAGCAAGATTTTGTGACTTTTTTGTGCCCCTAGTATTATTCTATCAGATGTCCTTAATTTGAAATTTGGACATTCATTTAGGGATGGAAGAATTAGTACCAACCTGAATGGAGAGAATAGTTTAGGGCATGATCAGGATGATGCCAAGTATGGATTGTGATGAAAATATCCGGAATCTGATGAAGAGAACGCTGCAACTTTAGGAGGTGGAGGTGGGGAGACGAGCGGCCTTATGATGGGGTAATTATAATGGTGCGGTGGTGCAAGTTTAGGAGGTGGTGGCGGAGAGTAACAAATGGGCCAGATTAAGTAATGGTGCGGTGGTGCAACTAGCGGAGATGGTGGTGGCGGTGGCCTCGGGTGCCTCAACAAATCATCATCAACACCAAACAACACCCCTGCATTCAACATACACATTACTAATTAATATCTTTAACTATTAACTAATTATAAATGTGTGTGTATGTAACACGAATTAAAAAAAATGTACCATCGGAAATATATTTATGATCATCAGCTGGTAAAAATCTTGTATCTATAACGGTGGAAGTGAAATTATAAATGAAAATGATTAGAGTGGTAAGAATCTTGTGATAAGTCTTCATGACTGGTCGGTACAAAATGTTCTTTCTCGCGGAAACTAAGGAAATTCGATGTTCCTAGTTGGTGTCGGTTGATTGATTATATAAGGGTTTAAGACATGTTTATAATGATGTTGAGGGGTTAAAAATATTAAGGAATATTATATATTCCTAGCATATATTGTAAACATCAAGTTACCAAATATAAAGATTGTATTTTGTAAACCAAGCTAGATTATTCTAGAATAATAGTTTCTTTTTGTATTAGTTTTCCTAATTAGATTAGGACTCTAGAATACTTTGTAACCCTATAAATATGTATCACAAGTATCAATAATATTTGAGTCTCTCATATCAATTATCAATAATATGTATCACAAGTGTAATTTTCTATTTTATATTGGCTCCGACTATCTCCATAAAATTGTTGCAAAAGTTTGTCGCTACTAAGGCAGAATTGGTTGCTACTAAGGCAGAAAGTTGGTCGCTACTAAGGCAAATTGGTTTTTTTTTTTTTTTTTGTTGAAAGAAAAATATATTTAAAAAAAAATAAAGAGAGGTAGATTTATAATACTAGAACAAAAATGCACTTACCTCCATTTACCATTTTTTAACGAAAAGAAATATAGATCATTATCAAAACTGGAAACACTTGGGGATCCAAATCTATCAATTAAAGATGCTTTACAAGAATATTGGGACAAATAGTTTGTGGAGTTCATCATTTTTAAGTTTTTTTTTTTTTTTTTGGTGGGGGGAGGGGAAATAAAGAGTGGGATTGGTGAAAAGGGAAGGCATTACCTGGTAATTCTCTACCTTCAACGCAAATAGAGGAGATGAGGAGGAAACATGCAATTAAATGGAGGATTCCCACAAAACACATCTTGCAAGACTCCATGTTGAATAATATTAGGGCTTTAAGCATTGATGAGGAATGATTAGTGGTGCCATTAGTTACATTTAAAGCAATATTATGATTAACTTTAACAAGTTTTTGTATTTGATTGGTACACTTGTTTGGGTGGTAAAAATCTTGCATCTTTAACAATTACTCCCTCCGGTCCAAAATAACTGTCACTTTTGGACAAAAATTTTGGTCCAAAATAATTGTCACTTTTGGGTGGGCCTGCGTAAGCCCCACACACCAGCTCGCTAATCACAAACAACTTGAGTCCATTTAGCTTCTCACAAGCCCACCCAAAAGTCAATTGTTGTTGTTGGTGTCAGTAGAATAGTAGTATTGCGGAAGCTTATACTCCATCCGTCCCAAAATGATCTTCCATTTGACTATTCAGATTTTTTAAGAATATTACCACTTGCTTCACTAGCCATGTTTTGTTTATAGACTTTTAAGCCCAAATTGTAGAAATGCGAAAAACATTTTGGAACAATAAAAAATGACAAATGAACAAATCATTTCAGGACGGAAGTAGTATATCATAATTAAAGTGTACTCCCCCCGTTCTATAACTATGTGCACAAAATGGGTTTTGCACAGGAATTAAGTCATGAATAGTACTAGTTGTTGTGAAAAGTGAAGTATGAGAGAGAAAGTAGAGGTATGGAATAGTAGGTTGATTGGTGTTGTGAGTAGAAAAGTAAAGTAGGAGAGAGAATGAATGGGATGACTAGTAAAAATTCTTTGTCATTTTAAGAAAGGGTGACTTATCAATAGGACATCCAAAATAGCAATTTGTGCACAAAATTATAGAGAGGAGGGACTTTTAAGTGGGTAGCAATCAAATCGATAATCGATATCTAGACACTTTTTTTAATCTGAGCATTCTACTCAAGAGCATATGCTGCCAATCAAATGATCCAAATTCTAAGTGTGAGGGTTTGTATTTTATTGAAAACTTGTATAGAGAATAAATAAGGTAAACTCCAGCCTCTAAACCCAGATGCACACGTAAATGGTATCAAATTATTCTAATATATCCTTGTTTCTTACCCTCAAATAAAATTAACATAGCTCTAATTAACCATTATAAATTAATATATTTCATCTTCCTTTATCGGGGAGAGCTAGCCACCCATGTATGGGAAATAATAAAGTTACAAAAGATGACTATAAAATGTGGCTTACAAAATGAGGTGTTATAATTGTATTGGTGTTTTTAATTAGAGTGTGTCGGCTCCACTATCGATGTAGCCAATGAAATATCGCCACCACATCTTGTATCCTTTATTTTGTAGCCATCTTTTCTAAGCCTAGCATTGCCCCATGTATTACCTGTGACACAGGGGAAAATGTTGTGATCAGGAGATGATTTATTTATAAATCCATTACCTAACCACTCCCACATACTTTACATAACCAACATGACAAGTAAATAACATAGGCCAGGGGAGTTAATAATTACCATTATACACTATAATTATCTATCATCCTTTCTTTACTTTTCTTCTTTATATTAATAAATATCGTTTTCTTACCATTGAGTTTGACCAAAGTCAATGTTTATACACATTCTATGTTATACCATGAAGCAAAATGATGTTTTGGTGAAAGCCAAATTATGGGTGGAATCCATAGTAATTAGACCTCAAAGATAGCCATTAATAAGTCTTAAATACCAATAATGAAGTGGGTTGGTTGCCATCCCACATGGGATAGGAAGGCAAAAAGTCCCCTTTTGTTGGTGATATATAAGGCTTTTGTGCCATCCCACATGGGAATGAGATGGGTAGTTAAAGAGCGTTTGGGCGAATGGTTCGGTTCGTGGGCGTATCTTTTTGGACAAAATTCATTTGAGTGCTATTTGGTTCCTAA
The DNA here is from genome assembly GCA_026119855.1 of Campanula takesimana. Lineage (NCBI taxonomy): Eukaryota > Viridiplantae > Streptophyta > Magnoliopsida > Asterales > Campanulaceae > Campanula > Campanula takesimana. Next base: position 175,776 of record JAOWBW010000857.1, read on the forward strand.
CGAAATTCAGTTAAGTCCGTCAGAATCCTAACAGGACTTAACTGTGGCAGTTTCTTTCTGTGTAAGACTGAAACTCTTTGCGTTGATCAGAATTAGGAGTCCGTCTCCTTATCAAATTCTGAACTATAATTGTGTATAAATAAAACGTCCCCTCTTCCCAGAATACTAATGCACGAAAATACTCTGCTATTTTTTGCTCTCGTTGTTCTGCTATAAGTTCAAGTTTGTGTGTTAACGGCGGTGAGATTCAGGCGACTGAAATAGGACCGAAGTTGAATCCGTACCTGCTGTGCGACCTCTCTTGGTACGTTTTCTGTGATCATTTCATCCTCGGGAGAATTTGCCTGGACCCGAAGCAGCACCAGTAGGGGGCAATAATTCTTCTTAAGGAAGTCTTTCCAAAGGCGACTCGATCTGATTGATAACTGTTCTAACTTTATTTTCTGTTTCTGTTTGTTCTACTGTTACTATTGTTCTTGCTGGATTTGTTTGCTCTTGGCTTAATTAATCGTTACTGTTCTTGCATGATCTACTCCTGGTTAAATCATATTAATCCGTTGCTGCTACTGTTTTATAGTCCAACAGATTTATTTATAAATCCATTACCTAACCACTCCCACATACTTTACATAACCAACATGACAAGTAAATAACATAGGCCAGGGGAGTTAATAATTACCATTATACACTATAATTATCTATCTTCCTTTCTTTACTTTTCTTCTTTATATTAATAAATATCGTTTTCTTACCACTAACACAATTATAAATTCCTCTTTCAAAAAAAAAAAAAAAAAAAACCACAATTATAAATTCGTGCTAGATTTCTTTGCTAGATCTTCTTAATCATCGCCACACAGCTTATTTGTACAACATTGCACTCCTGAAGCGTCACTATGCCCATATAAGCAGGGCCGGTCCTATCAAATTTGATTTATAAATTTGATTACGGTGATGTCATTAGCACATGTTTGGTCCGACGGATGTTTGGAGATCATAGTTGACTACACCCTCTACTGGACTGGATGAATTTAAAAGCGTTATAGGCACCTGCAAATCATTGTTTGCTTCATACTCTTCTTTAACGATCGATGCTTGTTAAGCGTTCCACGAATTTTGCAGTGACAATTTGTCGAGGATTAAGGTTTTGTTGTTAAAGTTTGTCGAGAATTGCATGTCTACATAGCAATCATTGTATCTGTGATGAGCCTAGCTTCTGACTGTCGTGAAGTGTCACTCTCTTAATATTCATTAGTGCGAGTACTGTGTTGTTGGCTTTTATGAAAAATTAAAATTCTAACCTTTGGACTTGGATTCAATAGTGAGAAGAGAGGAGAAGCGTTTTGTCCGTTGATTCTATCATTGTTTGGCCCATTTCTTATTTAGCCGCGTGGGACAGCGGATAAGCAGAAGGTGGGCTGGACAGTTTTCTTCCAATCTGTCAATCTGCTTAGGTTAGGTTAAGATAACTCATCTCTCTAAGACTCTAACCTTTCCCTCCAAGAACTTGGTTAAAGTTTTTTTTTTTTTTGACAACAAGAAATGGGTTAGGTTGATTATCAAGTTAAATAGTTTTATAGGACTGATCGTTTTTTTAAATAAATTCTTATTTTTTTTTATCACAACAATATTGAATATTTATTTAAAAAATAATAAAATTAGACATTAATATTGCGAGTTAAGAGTTTCATTAAATTTCTCCATCTCTGTTTAATTTCTCCTTTATTTTCTTTCGCCCTTTTCCTATTTGGTTTGGAAAGGGCTTCTATTAACACACATTGCTACTCCCCCGTCTCAAAATAGATGCCGTTTTGAGAGTTAATTTTTGGAAAAAATCTAGTAAAAAACGTGTTTTACCCTAAGAGAAAATTTTGAGGGAAACTAGTTTCTCCATAAGTTATAAAAAATCATGTTTTTATAGGGGCTAAGGTTTAGGGTTTAGGATTTAAGATTTAAGGTTTAGGGTTTAAGGTTTATGGGTTAAGGGTTAAAAAGTGGACTTTTTATAATTTATGGAGGAACTAGTTTCCCCCAAAACCAACTCTTACTATAATCTTAGGGTAAAACGTGTTTTTTAAATGAGGCGGTGGCATTTTTGTAGATATTGGGAAGTTACCTTTAAAACAGGCGGTGGCATTTTTGTAAATACTGGAAAGTATCGTAAGTGTCAGTGTTAGGAAGTGCTACACATGTTACACTGACACTTATTAACACTACCACTGACACTTTATAACTGTCAGTGACAGTTTTTATAAGTGCCAGTATACATTGTTGACAATTATTAGTACTAACACTGGCACTTGTAAAGTGCCAGTGCAGTGTATATAAAATGCTAGTCAAGTGACTGGCACTTTGTGATACTAACACTGGCAGCGTTTTGGAAAAACGTGTTTTTTGTAAGACTCACTCTAATTTTTGTCTCAAAATACTTGTCGTTTTATTATTTCCAATGCTTTTTGGTTGTTGTATACCAACTATACCCTTATTAATGATAGTAAAGTATCTCTTGCACATGTATTTAATTGTCTAGGTAAATGAGTTACTTTAGGGGTATATGAAACTTTTTCACATGCAATAGTTGTATTTCTCAAAAATTGTGCAAGTGCTCAAAACGATATTTATTTTGAGACAGAGGGAGTTGAAACTAAACTTGCCTTCTCTATTTCTTTATCATTCATATGTAATAATGTCACTTTTCTTTGGAATTAAAAGAAGAATTAAACTAGGAGCTAGCACTTGCATATTTGACAGCAAATCATGTGATAATCAAAATACTTAATTACACATCGAACCAATTCAATTCAATTTCCCCTTGTTTGTCAACCCCATAAATGTTCACATGAGCGTACAAAAATAAATTTGAATATTCCCTGTTCATGATATTTAAAGTTGTTGATATGTGTTTATTTACGTGAAATAAATGTAAAATAAATTTGAATATCTCCTTCTTCGTGATATTTAAAGTTGTTGATATGTGTGTTTATTCACTTGAAATAAATATAGCAAAAGAACTATGAACAAATTCCATAAATAGAAGAAATGATTCTTTTTTTTTTTAATTAAATCTGAAATGTCAAATAATAACAAGCTATAATAGAAAAGCTCTCATGTCCATGTCCTCATAGGTCAATAATGTTTTTCTTTTCTTTTTTTAAGAAAGGTCAACATCTTACAATTTTGATTTTAGCTCAAATTATAATACTATGTCTTCTATTCGTTGCTATATGAATGTTATTTCCTGTCTCAAAAAAAAAAAAAAAAAAAAAGGAGGTAAAATACGTACCTTTAATTGAGTCAATTTTTGACGAGTTTACTTCATTCTCATTTTCATTAATTATGTTCAAATTTTATACTTGAACTCGTAACGTTACTCCTATATGATGAAATTGTAAAGAGTATTGAGTTAGTCTCCTGAAAAACGCGTTTTTTCTAGTGATAGAAAAAACGTGTTTCTAAAAAAACACGCGATGACATTCTTGTAAATAATCAAAACTTGTCAACACCATCTGGCATTCCTTAATACACTATCTGGACCTTTGTAACACATCAACTGCTCATCCTAAACGTTGTCACTGGCTATATGTTGCTCTCGAAATTTCCTTTCAGAAAAAACTTTATGGCTATCAGTTTCAAAGATTTTCTTTATCAGTCTAAAATGTTCTTTTCAGTCTTAAAGGTTCTTTCAAAATGCTTATTCTATCAAAAATACTTAAACTGTCTATCTAGAACCTCTTGAGCTTGATATCCAGAAGATTGGCCATGACCTTCTTCAAATGTGCTTGAAATCATATCTAGAATGCTTTATTATTGATGTCCAGAACCTTTTGAGGTTGGTATCTAGAAGGTTTCTTGGCCATGACCTTCAAATGTGCTTGAAAATCATATCCAAAAGGCTTTATATTCAAATCCAAAACAGTTTGAGAAGTTTCTATTATTTACAAAAATGACACTATTTACAAAAATGCCACCGCGCTTTTTTAAAAACACATATTTTCTGAGAGTTAGGAAAAACGCGTTTTTCTCAAGATTTTGTAAGAATATTTATGTATGTATGTCACAAAAATATGTAAACGCCAACAATTTTAAAGGTACAAAATACTACTTTCACTCTTTCAATACTAATAACTTTCACTTAGCGAGCAAATAGGGGAGGTTTTGTACTTATATATACAACCTACTCCTTCCGATCCAAAATAACTGTCACTTTTGAGTCAAAATTTTGTTTTAAAATAACTGTCACTTTTAAGCTAAATATCCTTCTTACCCTTGCCTTGAAACTTGTTTTGCTTTATTAATTGTCTTAGTTGTGAGACATTAGTGTAGTAATTATGCATATTTAATAGGGGTAAAGTTGACACTTTTATCACTAAATCATAATATTAATTGCTTTCCTTAAGAATTGTGCAAAAGCAAACAAAGACAGTTATTTTGGACCGGAGGGAGTACAAAATTGGAGAAAGAAAACATTTATTTTTCATGATTATTGAAACTCCAAACATAACCCTAACTTACACGGAAATAAATGACTATATCTCTTAAATAAGTAAAGTAGGGAATTTGTTTGTAAAAAAGTTTCTTCAAAACTAGTAGTGAAATTGACTGACTCGACTCAGCCGTATAAGTACGACCTCACAAGTATGCCTGACTTGGTAAAATGGTGTTCGTACAAAAGAAAGAAACATAGGAGTAAATTAAATTAGACACATGACCGTTATTCCGTTAATATGTACTCTACGCAACTTGGAGAAAATTCCCCTTTTCTCTTCAACCAAACGCGGCTGTCTTGTCTACCCTAACACATGCTAAATTCAGAATCCACCTCTCCCTTACCCTCCTCGCTGTAAACCCTAAAAACAAAGTAGAAGATATTGAAAATTATACACCCTATTCCCAATTTTCACTAATTTTCTTGATCTTCCTCTCCAAAACCCTAAATTTGAAGCAGCATTTATAGCTATTCTGAATTTGAGATGTTGTTGGAGGACGGGAATCGGAAGAGGGGACGGTGTTATGGTGAAGATGATATGGGGTTTAAAGGAAAGCAACGGTGTGAGCTTGGTCAAGATGATGTTGACTATGGAGATGGAGTGGCTTGGTGTAGAGGGTCGATGATTGGAAAAGGGAGTTTCGGCTCGGTTTATTTGGCTACTTTGAGGAAACCCAAATCGCGTTACAGTTCTTTTCCTTCAATCATGGCAGTCAAATCGGCCGAGGTCTCTGTTTCTGGATCGATTCAGAAGGAAAAGGAGGTTATGAATAATGTTAAGGGTTGTTCGAATGTCATTAGATGTTACGGGGAGGAGACTACTAATGGGGAGACTGGGAAGATGGTTTATAATTTGCTCTTGGAGTATGGTTCTGGTGGAACCCTAGCTGATGTGATCAAGAAATCCGAGTCCAATAATGGGTTGCCTCAGTTTGAGGTTAGATACTATACTAGGTCAATTCTTCGCGGGTTGAGTCATATTCATAATTGTGGCTATGTTCATTGCGATTTGAAGCCAGAAAATGTTTTGCTTGTGAAGAACAAGAATACAAGAAAGGGTGCTGCTGAATTTAGGGCAAAGATTGGGGATTTGGGTTTGGCTAAGAGGGATAATCCGAGCAAGAAGAGGAAATTGGATCCTTACTGGAGGGGAACGCCAATGTATTTATCGCCTGAAGCTGTTATTGATGGTTTGCAAGGACCTCCATGTGATGTATGGGCCCTTGGTTGTATTGTGCTCGAGATGCTAACTGGGAAACCCCCTTGGGGTGGGAAAGAAGATTCAGATGCTAATGAGATTTTGCATCGGATTGGTGAAGGGAACGAGTTGCCTGATATTCCCAGCTCGATTTCGGAAGAAGGGAGAAGTTTCTTGAAGGGTTGTTTTGTGAGAAAGTCAATGTATAGATTGACAGCCGAGATGTTGTTGAATCATCCGTTTCTCGAGGGGTTAGTTGATAATGATGATGATGATGATGGGGTTAAAGAAGTAGAGGAGGTATTAGATATAAATGAGATTAGCTCAATGTCAGTTATGTCTGAAACTGATGATGAGGAGGAGGAGTTGTATAGCTCTGATTATTCAGGTGATTGGAGCTATGAATCTGAAGAAGAACTCTCTTCTTCTTGGTCGGAAGAAGATGCTGATGATATTGATGATCAAGTGGGGCCTAGCTTTCGCGAGGATGGAACATCAAATGCGGTGCAGCAATACCCGATTAAGTTTACCGTTTCTGCAGGAGTTTAGCGGCATGTCGGTGAGATATTAAGTCAGACAGTAATTATACCATGTACTTGTGTTCTAATGGTCATTTACATAACCATACTCAAAATACACCATACCACAAATAGAATAGCTGTCGATCATAGATAGAATTGGTTCTGAATTTCATTCTTGAAATTCTTCATATTCTTTCATTTCCATGTATGGGAAATTATATTTGTTTCCACATTCTTTTACCATTCATTTATATAATAGAGGAAATTCAGGCACTTTTTCTTCTGGGTTTATTAGTAGTTGTTGCTTCTTCTTTTTTCAGAATTATAAACTCAGTTTATGGTAAATTGTGGGCAATCAGGTTGTTTTCCTTGTTATAAGGGTCTTCCCTTTTATAGATAAATCTTTAAATACCCACAACTTCCTCCTTCTGATTTCGTGTTAGAATTTTGGCTTGGGGCCTTGCCTATTCCTGCCATATAAATTGATTCATTTTGCAGTGAATCTAAAGGTGTCATTTTATCTTGTATTTGCTCATATTCATTTAGAAATGAAAGGATTAAATCAAAATACAAGAAATCTCAGAAGATCATATCTGACTAGCAATTTTTCAATACATTTAAAGAAAAGAATGTTAAGGCATAATATTATAAATGATGGATCTGACCAACCTGGAATGAGGAGCAGAACATGCTTGATGTTGGTTAGCCGAGTTTTATATTTAAAGACCAGAACAAAGTCATGAAACGGCTAAAACTATTAAATAATGAACAGATCTGAAAAGAGAAGGAGAAATTAACAAGAGATCCGGGAGTCTTATATTTTTAAAAGTCTCTTCATATATCCTGCTCTGTAATTGGAATTAATTTAATTCAGACATTGTTTCTTACTGCCTGGAGTAGTTAAATTTGGGCATCAAAGTTGAAAAGAGTAACATTATAAATATCAAATTTGCAGATTCGCAGCGTCTTGATTGTTTCAGTTTAACATATTGCTTAGTCCTGAAATCATCTTACAAGGGCTGTTGGTCTGTTGGATTAGTGTGAAATCTCTATCAAATGAAAAAATGGGTATTGTTGCTCACTACTACTCATGTCTCAAAACGATAGTCCCGTTTGACTTTTCAAACAATTTAAGGTTACATTATAAGTTTTGGAAATTCAATGATTTTGAAGCCTTAATTTTGAAAATGGGACAAACTTTTTGGGACAAACAAAATGGAGAAATGAGACTATCATTTTGGGACGGATGATATTGTAACATCTGATTTCTGGTTTGGAATTTGGGAAATGGTTGCGTAAAGGGATTGAAATGCTTCGCTCTCAGTTGCAAATGTAATTTAAAGTAGTTCCCCTTTGTTGTGATAGAAGTGAAAATATGCAAACAGGGGCTTGAAGAAAGAGGTGAAGGTAGCTGATCATGCTGTCAAAAATTCCATGTTATTTGGCGGTTCTACCTGAAAGTGAGAGTCAGGATATACCTGAAGATGTAAGTATGCAGATCGTGTTAATATACTAAAATTTTAACAATGAAGAGTTTGCCTCAGTTTTCTTCCATAACAATAGTCCATTATTCATGAGCAGCTGCTTGAAGATCTTGACTTTTGCCTTTGCAGATCAGGGAAATTACAAGTTTCTTGCTCAAAGAAACCTATTCTCATTCGGTACGTTGACTTAAGGGTCTTGCTCTCAGAAACTATAAGTTCTTTCGGAAATGTATTTGTTCCTTAAAATACTTGATGTTCAAACGTAGAAACTTTTTGAGCGGAAGAGGGAATATACTCCCTATGTCACGGAAAGTTAATCTCTTTTTTTCGTTGTTATTACGAGTGAAGATTGAGCAATACTTTATGCTACATTTAATTATCTTAATGAGAATTGAAAAATTAGTGTTTATAAGACTATCTATATTAAAGTTCATTAAGTTTGTCCCAACCTCTTGAAAACTTCTCTTAACTTCTCCCTTCTCCCTTCTCCCTTCTCCATTCTCGATTATCACATTTTTCCGGCCATTTCTCCTCAATCCAATTCAACGATCGTCTTCGTTTCTGTTAAAGATAAAATTCGATTTGTTGAATCTCTTAATTTAAACTTTAATTATTGATTATCTTCTATGATTAATGTTTAAATTACTAGTGATTTCTTAAATTTCAGCCATAAATTTCTCTCATTCATTGAGAGTTGTTGTTTTCTCTCGTTTGTGAGTTCCCTTGTCTTCTCTTCTCTCATTTGTAAAATCTGTTGTTTTATCTCCTTTGTGAGAGTCTACGTTTGTTTGTTGTTTTTTTCTTTTCGCAGTTGCGACGATTTTTGCATTTTCTCATAAGAATTGTTCGTGAATTTTGAGATATCCGGTAGGCATTCTCTCGTTAACTCGGATTCTGCATATCTACTACTCAGCGCAATATCTTACCTGATGTGGGTTTTCTTAAATCCCGGATTGAGGCAGTGTCCAAGTTTCACTTGGAGATGAATCCGAACGACTCAAAGTTTAGATTATAAATATCGTTGTTGTAGGATACGAGATGGAACTGGTATTAAAATTTAGAGTGAGCCTTAAGTCTTTGTGGAATGACAACTCTTTGTTAGTTAGTATGATAAGTGGGTTCCATTATTTGGAAAGTGTTAAAATGTTTCCATTTTAGGACTTTGTAGATTAAAATGGGACAACCAAAATGGCAATTTTTGTAGATTAAAGAGGGACGGAGGGAGTATTGAAAAGTTGGCAATCTTTGATTACAACTTGATCTCCCCCAACTCCCCTACAATTTAAACTCCTTTTTCTCCATATCTACTCAGTGTTTTAGGACTCCAATTCAATCATTATATTATATTCTGGTGACATTGTGACATAATGAAGCTCTGAATGGAGGCGGAACAAATTTCCAGATCTTAAAGTGAGGGTGGTCCATGGAAACGATTTTGAATGAGATACCTCAAGATGCAAAAGAGCTACTTCAAGTTCAAAGCTGGGGAGGGCCATGGCTAAACACTGTAAGGTAAGAAAAAAAGTAATCCTCCTTCTAACAGCAACTTCGGTCCTGTTGGTAAATCATCTCTCCTTTATTATAATCCAAACCTTTCTGTTAAAATCGATTAGACTTTCCCACGGGAACAGTATGTTCTTCTTGTTTCCTCAGTGCTCGCTTGCCATACTGGTGGAGTTTTTCATCTTCTAGAAGGTTGGAAAGTTGGAGCCATTGTCGTAAACCAGATTGATGTTGTGTTGGAAGCTGCACTAAAGCATGGCTTTAGGCCCCCTCTGAGTTCTCATAAAAAGAGCCATTTTCTCGCACGTAAACTATCAATGTCGTCAGGTATTTTCATTTTAAGTGTACTCATTTCACTGTAAATTACAACAATTGGATCTTATATCCCATCTTGTACGCTAGAAACACAAAGTTAATTGTTTCATAATTTTCGATTGCGATTCCCTCTGTTTTCACTGTGTGCAAGGTTGACCAAGAATTCAACTGACCTATATTTAGAAACTAGTTTTGGAGAGGGCATCTGGCTCTACAGTTTGTCTCCATTTCCACCATATTCTCTAACCCAACAGACTTCCTGCAAATTTGGCTCAAGAGTCTCCTTATTCTTCTGCAAATATGTTTAATCGTTTCAAGTCCATCCATTTTGTTAATATAATCCCTCATTTTTGTTTCATTTTTCATCACAATCTCATCTTTGAGTACAGTTGAAGGCATTATAAGCTCTTTACAAATGCAATCCATGATCCATTTTTTCGTCCTCCTGTTCTCTCTCCTCTTCTGTTGTAGCAATGCCTTCAACATCACCAGTCTCCTTAGCCAATACCCAGATTTCAGCACCTTCAATAACTACCTCACTCAAACCCAACTCGCCGGTACAATCAATTCGAGGCAAACTATTACAGTCCTTGTGGTTTCCAATGATGCCATATCCCCCTTGTCCGGTAAACCACCAGATGTCCTGAAAAACATCCTGAGCGTCCATGTAATCCTCGACTATTTTGATGTCAAGAAACTCCAAAATCTGCCCAATAAAACCGAATCCCTCGTCACGCTTTTCCAATCCAGTGGTCAAGCCATTGGTCAACAGGGGTTCTTGAATGCAACGGATTTGAGCACAGGGAGCGTAGTTATTGGGTCAGCTGTTAAAGGTGCTCCGTTAAGTGCTAATGTCGTTAAGTCCATAGCTGCACAGCCTTATAACATCTCAGTTCTGCAGATTAGTACCGTTATTAATCCATTTCAAGTTGATAATTCCTCTGCGAATTCAACTTCTCCTTCTCTGGCTCCTGCTCCTGCCATAAATTCTACCTCTAATTCAACTTCTCCCTCAGTGTCTCCTACACCAGTGCCAGTGCCGGTGCCTGCACCTGCTCGTAGCCCGAGGAAGGCCTTATCACCATCTCCTACACCATCTAATGCTAATGTGCCTGGATTGTCTCCTACACCTACACCTGCATATGCACCTGGGTCACCCCCTAAGCCAGCTGATGTGCCAGCTGCTGCTGATGCACCAGCTGAAGGAAAGAAAAGTGAAGGCACTGCTTCTCCTAGGTTTGGCCTTCTTGGTCTCATAACCATACTATTGTGTACATATGTCTCTATTGATCTTATGATTTAGCATCAACTCCTTCCTGAAGCATGCTACCTCACCTAAAATTTCCTTTTTATTTTTATTTTTTTTGGTTTATCTAGGCTTAGTTTGTAGGAGCATTTGTTTCGATCAGGAGTTACAAACTCAGAATAATGTGTATTGTAATACATGTTTCTTGTTGAAATAAAATTCACTACTTTTCCTTTTCAAAAACCAGTTGAAGCAAGAAAAATAATAACCTTGGATTTGTATACTGAAATGAAATTCATAGAGCAGAAGTTTGCACGATACGTTTACAGTGGCACACTCAAATGGCAAAGATGTGAGGACTTGCTAGAAAAGTATACCATAGATTTCAAGAGCTGAGTTCAAGAAATCTGAGTGCCATGGGATGTTTAGCCTCGGAGAGTTGGAGAGGCTTCAACACTTCAACAATCTCACCGTTGACCAATAGGCAAACCACATCAGCAATCCTCTGAATCTGTTTGATGCTGTGGGACACCATAACGATAGTCAATCCACGCGTCTGCTTCAGTTTGACCAGCACATCCTCTATGTTCTGTGTCGATATTGGATCCAACGCACTTGTAGGTTCATCCAACAACAATACCTTAAAACATTTCAAAAAAGAACCTGAATATGAATTTTCAATATCTGCAATCTTCATAAACCAAAAATAAAATAAAATTGAAGATACCTCTGGTTCGTTAGCCAGGGTCCTAGCAAGAGCGACTCTTTGAGCTTGACCAACAGACAATTCAGTCCCTGGTTTATTAAAGAAAGACGGGTCAAGATCAGCTAAATTCAGCAACTTGTAAACTTGTTCATCACTTAGCTTCTTTCCTTTCAACTGCGGTCCATACCTTATATTATCAGCCACTGTCCCTGCAGAACACAATTAAATTGTTATTAAGCCACATTATTCAGATTAAACATATTCAAAAACTGAAAAATACCTTCAAAGAGAACCGGGAGTTGAAAAAGCATGCCAACTTTTCTACGGAGAGCAAGAACATCAAGGTCAGAGATATCATCACCATCCAAGAAAACAGTACCGGAAGGTGGCTCCCATAACCGATTAAGAGCTCTTAAGACAGTTGACTTTCCGCTACCACTTGGACCTATGATCCCCATGATGGTAGCTTTGGGTATGTCCAAGTTGACTTTCCCCAGTATTTGCTCACCCTTATCCGAGACTCGGGTCAAGTCCTTAACCTGTATTTTTGTCTCCGAGTTAACTCGCCCATTTTCATTCACATCCACAACTAGTAAATGCTCTCTTGCATCATCTGTAACAATTTTAGTATCAGATTCAAATAAAACCTCTTAAGATCAGTCCACATAACAGAATGTTACTACCTCTCTGTCCCTAAATGAGTGTCCAAATTTTATTTTAAGGGACATCTAAAAATCTCAGCTTTTTGCACAATTTGGTGGCAAAGATTCATATATAATCTTGTAATCTCCTTTCCAAACATTTAGTTTTACAAGTATATATAGACCGGTGAAAAAAAAAATCGAAGAAAAATATTTAGCGAGAAAGTTATGTTAAAAAAAGACACTCATTTTGGGACAAAGATTTCTTGAAAATGGACACTCATTTAGAGACAGGGAGTATAAACTAATTGACCCTTAAATTGGTTAAGGTTCAAAAATATTTGAAAAGAGAGAGAGAAAGAGGCATACCTTGAAAATTCTCCATGACAAAGTGGAAGGGGAAAGGGAGAAGGAGAGAGTAGTGGGATCCAATCCGTACAAGGAAATAGCAGCTGTGTAGGCATTGGCTGATTATCAATTTAAAAGCAGAGAAAAAGCCTTCCCCAGTTAAATAAAATAAAAGAAGAATAAAAACTTAAATGGTACCTGCCAGCACTCAACTGGATAGTGGACAATTTTTATTTTTATTTTTTGAAAGAAACTGGATAGTGGACACAAACATTTGGAATGTTGCAATTATGCCCCACTCCTAAATTATACTTCTTCCGTCTCACAACACTTGCATCGCTTCCACAATTTATTAATCTCCGTGTAAATGATAGGGTGGACATATACTCTGGGACGGAGGAAGTACTATTTACTTTATTATCTCATGAACTGCAATCAACCTCCCTCAAGTTTTACCTGTTTTCTGATTTTGGCTTCAAGCTTAAGTAGCAATCCCTTCTTCTTTTTTTCTTTTTTACCGCTAGCAATGTAGAAAACTACATTAATATCTAGGCCAGGGATAAAGGGTGCTATGCTAATAAAAGCTATTTTTTGTTGAATTGGAATAAAAACCTGCGGGAGAAACGTAGTGAAAGTGTCCGTCTTTGTTCTTTCATCTCCACCTTCAACCCCATACTGGAGCATTACTAGTCCTTGTGACATTCACATTCCAGCAGCCTATCCTCACTTCTTTCTGAAAGAAAGAGTGTAAATACTGGAAAAAAAGTTGCCCTTGGACAAAAACATTGACTCTGCCCAGAACTACAAAATCACAAATCCCCAGCCCGATTTTCTCAAAATCTTGAAGAGGAAAAAAATAATATTGAAGCTAGATTCTGACTCAACTTAATTGATGGGATAATGCAAATAGTAAAGTCAATCTAGAACTACTAGCTTCATAACACAAATGGCAGAATTTCAATTAGAATAAGAAACTGACACTAACAACTCTTTTAGTTGCTCTTACTTGAGACATGTTACAACAGTATGCGTGAATCAAATTTCATGAAAAATGTTGTTTTGCATCGTTTCATATGGTATACTATTGTGTTCAGCTCCTGTTTCTGTCGCACCGAACTTCAGAAATGTGGTCGGCATCATATTTCAATCAGCTTATTCACGCCTCAACTTAATACGTAGTACACCCTCCATCCCAGGTATATGTCCACCCTCTCATTTGCACGGAGATTAAGAAATTGTGGAAGTGATGTAAGTGTTGTGAGTATAAAGTAAAGTAGGAGAGATAATGAGTGAGGAGTAAACTGCATTTCTGCCATCCGTACTATTGCAAGAATATCACTTTAACCTTCGTACTATCTAAACTAGTGAACCACACGTGCGATGCACGGGGCAATAGTTTCCTAAATGAATAAATACATAATTAAGAATATCTCAATAATCAACAACACTTCCATATATAAGTAAACACTAAACTTAGAGGACTACGACAACAACATAGTATACGAACAAATTACCAACATCACTACTACTCTTGACAATACGACCTAGTTGACATGGAAACAGGAAAACCTAGATAATTCCATAAAAAAAACACCAACACATAAAGAACACAACTGAATACAAAGACAATGCTCTACTTTTTCCCCCCATCAAGCATTTTCTGCATCTTCATCCCAAGCATTTCATTTAAAAATTCATCACTCAAAGAACGTTTCAAACTCAAAACAACAGAAGGATTAACTGCCTTTAGATTTGGAGGTAGGATTGGAGTGATAATCACCTTCACTTGTGTCCACATTCACATTTTCTTCCACTTTGAAAAATTTCTCAACAACTTGAACATCAATTGTCATTTTCTTCACTGAGAAAGCAATGATAGATCCTCCAACAGCTTTGATTTTGATCCTCAAAAGAGCTTCAAGACTTACGAAATTAGAAATCTCATGTGCTAAAGACTAACAAAAATAAAGAAAGGAAAACTTAAGTGTTGTGTGAGAAATAAGTATGTAAATGGAAAAGTTGTATTTTTCTTTTACATATCTACATAAATCCGCAAACATGGAATTACCTTAACTCCATGTTTAGTCACCATCTCCACTGCAAATTGTGTACATCCTTATCCCATAATATGAGGGCTGCATTCCCAGTACCATCGACTACCCTTATCTGCACTTTATACCTCCAATTTGCTACAAAAGCCTCGAATGTCATTTGATACAATAAAAACCATCAGTCACTGGAAGCATTCCCCAGAAACATTCATTGCATGGGACGTAACACCAATCTCCTTTAGACTCTATATAGCAGCAAGAGTGCTAAATGTCCAGAAAAAAAAACTGCCAAAAAAAATAAAAAAAGAAAGCAACATAACAATATGAGTAATTTGAAATTAAGTTGGAATATTTATTTAATGAAAATAACTTGAAATAAATACCTCATTCATCTCACATAGATGGGCCAATGTTATAAATCGGTCCTTTGATAGTTGAAGATCTTGTTCAACTTTAGAAAGGTCACCAGCAGAATTTTCACATTAATCAACGGGTCACAAACACTAATTGAAAATTTTATTTTCCCTACACTGACTCAAGACAAACACTATTATACTCACACCATCCTAGATGATGAGTGACACCTCATCCATATTTATTACACTGTGATGACGTGCAAAATATCATAGATGGTGTTTCAACTTTCAATGTCTAAAGGTGCTCTTGTAATATACTACTCCATTCGTCTCCATTCGTCCCAAAATGATAGTCCCGTGGTTTTTTATGGTCAATATAAGTGAACTTTTACCAAACGTTCAACTCAATCTAATCATCACAATAAAATTGTAAAATTGTTGTTGATAAACAATTTACTGAGATGATTAGATTGATATTAATGTTTGGTTACAAGTACACTTATGTTGACCATCAAAAACTAAATGGCACTACCATTATGGGACAGAAGGACTATAAAAATAAGATTAATTTGAGTGTGGTCAGTGGCGACTAAGTAATAACAAAATGATCAAGCCCACAAATGTTATTACATCAAGTCATTATTTTAGGGAGAGAGAGCTAACCTTGCAGCGTGATAAGCTTCATCATCTTTCCGCAGCAACTTAGATTTCACACCTCGAAAATGGCCGTCGTGCTTCAACATCAAAACAAACATTCAGCAAAGATAAAAACTCAAGATACTTTTTACTCCGTACCATATACTCCATAATCCATACCAGGGAATCAGCGATAGCCCCTCCACGGTAACCAGCAATATGTCCACCAATACATCCACCCACAGGATGAAATATATTAGATGGACAAACTGCACACCTACTTTTATTTCCAGAGGGTAAATCTGTTGGAAAGGTAACGTATATAATCAACGAATTAGTTTTTTAAATTACAAAAAATAATTATTAAATGAAGTCAAAAAATTATGAGATTATGTACCGGAACCAGTACTCGGTATAACAACACAATTGATCATTACAATATCAAAGCCCACTTCCGCAAAAAAGAACACTGGGTCGATAAGATCCTTACCCTCAGCCTTAAAGATCAAATGGGCCCAGAAAACTCCAGCCCACAAGAAAGCTTCACAGACAAAGCGGGTACATGATATAGTCTCCAAAAATTTGTAAACACCCTTAAAAACAGATATTAAAACATAGATAAGAGGAGATGACCTAAGGTTATATGTCAAATTTCTAATAATTGTTATACGTGAAAACAACTACCCAATATATTGAAGACGGAATAGTAATCAAACAAAAATTTAAGATTCAAATTTGATGAACTGAAAGTTAGTTAAATTCGGGAAAAAATAAAAAAGTTCATCCCTTGATTGAAGTGGGACTATGGGGAGTACCCTTTCTCTTCTTGGATGCTGTGTAATAAGCAGCAGTTGGGGTAGCGTGGAGGGAGCAAAGTTGTACGAATCTTACGTATTGAGGCTGCCGCATCAGTAAAAGCTTCTTCTCCGTCGAGCACTACCCCTTCTTCTCAAGATGACCGTCAATACCAACAATCTGTATATGAATATTAATACATTAGAGATGGATTTAAAAAATGCAAAAATACCCAATCACAATATTGCTTACTTCATAAAAATACTCCTTCCGTCCCATTTGAAGCTTCAACTTTTACCCAAATGGGTGTCCCGTTAAACGCTTCACCCTTTTCTAAAATGGTAAAAAATGTAGGCCCCACTTGTCATACCCACTCACATCTTCCTCTCAAGTATGAGGCAGTTTCATTTGCCTGTAACATAGTTTGATGAAAATGAAGTGGTGACCTAGAACTGTGTTTTATGCATTTCCTTTTATTTTTCATGTACTTTTGAAGCCTTTATTTTAGAAATAAGAATAACTTTTTGAGACAAACAGAAAATAAAACTATCAATTTGAGACAGAGGGAGTATTAAACTAACCAAATGGATCAGAACAAACACCAAAACCAAGTAAGAATAACAATCTGAATTAAATAGCATTAACAAAACCATGAGTGGCAAAACAAAAGCAATCAATTAGAGAGTTAAAATAAGGCACCTTTCTTAAAAAAAATATTATCGATGCTGCTCTTCCTCACTACTCTACCTCTTCTATTTGGTACCATCGCTGCATAAAACACAGTTCTGGGTCACCACGTCATTTTCATCAAACTATGTTACAGGCAAATGAAACTGCCTCATACTTGGGAGTTAATACTCATATAAAGTTTAGCTCTTACCTCTAGCCAAACTGAAGATTATTCACTTCCAGTAAGTGAATTGGCATGGACCTATAAAATTGGTATCCTTCACAACCTGCAAGCCAAGAAAATAATACCTTTCAACTTAGCATTTGGCAAATTGTCTTCCCATATTTTGCTACTACTACTATATATTCTTGACTTGACACTCTTGTGGCTCTTATTTTGCAACTACTGCTTTACATTCTTGACTTAACACTCCTGTAGCTCTTATTTCATGATTTATTTTCCCTTCCATCCCATAATATATCTCACACTTTATTTTTCCGTCCCTCCAACATAAATGTCCCACTTCTGCTCTAAGATGAATAGGATAAATGTTACATTAGTTTGGAAATTACCTTATTATTTACATCAGTGATGGTAGACAGCTCAATATGAACTTGCAAACTTGTTTTTTCTACATCCACCTGCACAACCACAATGAATATTTCGAGTAAGAGACAGTTCATTTTCATCATATTTCTGCATTTCCTTTTATTTTCGTGTACTTTTGAATTTGCACAACATAGACAATAGTTTTGAGTAATACACAAGTCTTATAAAACAGCTTTGATGCTATTTAGGATGATTCATAGATGGATATACAGTTATAATAAATTTTGTTCTTTGTTCAAAAGCATTGCAGCTATTGACCAAAAGATTTATTTCTGCATTTCCTATTATTTTCATGAACTTTTGAAGCCTTTATTTTAGAAATAAGAATATAATAACTTGTTTGCCTTAAAAAATTTGCTTCGATTGCCAAACTTGAAATATGAGAGTGAAAATGGAGGAAGTAGCAAAATATAACAATTACAATGGTATGTATATTGATGGAAAATGTTTTATATGAGAACTTTAATATCAATTTTTGGCAGTACCTAGTTTGAGAGACGAAGAAGTAGATGGGGTTGGTAAAAATTAAGTTAGCAAAATCATTGTAATTTGTATTTTTAATAAATATTTAAATTAAAGGTGTTTATGTACACATATCTTAGTATGAGATAATCAATACTATTTTACATGCAGAGTTAAAAAATGTGGCTGAATATAAAAAGGTGTTGGTGTATGTTTATTAGAATGAAAATGATATAAGCCCATTTCTTTTATGGTTTGCAGCTATTAAAGAAAAAGTAGGATGAACAACAAAATTGGGAGACGGACAAGCAAGATTATAGAGGGAAATGGAAAAGGTGAACCTTAGATTCCAAGTCATTTTTAAATTAAATTAATTTTAAGGTAACCTATTAACTATATAATGGATTACATCAACAAAAATTCATCCAAGAAAGAAATTCACATATAAGAGCTTTAAAATACAAATATTTGTTAGAAAATGTAATCCATTATATAGTTAATAGGTTACCTTAAAATGACTGTAGGCAGTGGGAAGTCCTCCCTTTGATTTGCAACAATGGTGGTAGCGCAACAGACATTGGTGCATACATCAAGATGGGCACTCATCTTTCATCACAACCACATCTGCAACCAACACTCTCTTCCCCTCTCTTTCCTTACCTCACTCTGCCAAGACAAATGAAGGCAGACATATATTAGAAGAGACACAATTAACTTCTACAAATAATAAAAAATTGTTTATTGTAAACTAAATCAAGAATGGCATTGACTGCAGTTTTTATGACTTTGAGAAAGCAAAGACATCTATGTAATTATTATGGGGCTGGAACAGAGGGAGTAGTATGTTATATGATCAGTTAGGGCCATTGAAACAAAACAACTATGAAGAACATACGTAAACAATATGATCCATAAAAAGTTCAAACAATATAGTTATTGTTTTATTTATTTGTTTAGAGGAGCAACCATGGTGATTAGACACTACATGAAGTTTAACTTCTGGTGACCTAAAACCGAGAAAAGGTGTTCAACTACGAAAATAAGTCGCTCGCAGATTATCATTCTCTGAAAAAATATCAATTAGACATCGCGTAAACCCAAACAAATTTCGGTGCTAAATGCTTTAACTTGCGGAGGCTAATTAAATGTTATTAAGAACTTACTCCCATTAAAACACCGTAGTAACAACAAAACCATGTCAAGAACCAATTCACAGCTGAACTACTTTAATATCTGACTTGCTTTCAATCAAACAATAATGAATATTGTTCTTTATATGCAGAACACAGGTAATCATCAGTTTTTCTAGTTTTTCTAATCAAATAAGATCATTTCTTGTTTCATAAAATTAAGGACGTATATCCACTCAGATCAATAACATGCAGTTGAAGTTAATATCTACAATCAATCTTAAGAGTGAAATTATTTTGAAATCCCAAAAAGTGATAAAAATAATACCAAAGTTGGGGGGAAAAATTAAAATTTAAAACATAGCAAAATTGTAGTGTACTCCGATCGGAAAGCCTCCCAGTAACATCTTTGTTTTTTTTGTGAGTATTAGGGTAGGAGTTGTACATCTAAATATCTCTTAAAAATGATGAAATCTGTTTTGGTGAATATTAGAGATTTAGAACTCCAATGTTAAACACACTACCATTAGTAAAAAAAAAAAAAAAAGTGTGAACAATGACACCCTTAAAATAGGATCTAAAAAATCAGCCTTCGTCGTATTTTAATTATTGCACAATATATAAAAATGCAATATTTGTCAATTTTTGCAATTATTGTTATTGGCAATACCTGAAGGAATAAATATCTGGTTAACTCTTCCGCTACTCTGGTTAACTCTTCCACTACTGCTTGCAAACTGCAGAATTTTAACCAGAATTCCAAAGTCGGTCGCAGATTACTTTTTTTAGGCTATCCTTACAACCATCGGAGATATGTCTCCTGCATGTACAGACATTATTGGCCAACTGTGCTTCCATAAGTGCTGCCTTTGTTCCATTTCTTATCCTCGATTCCAAAGTAGTACTCCTGTACAAAATAGTTTCCATAAATATCAATCTTGTAATATAGCCATAGGGGATTGATTACTAAACTAATTCAAGCAACATACGATTTATACATGGAGATCATTCCGTTAAGAACACCAGAAGTTCCACCAAGGACTGGAAGAAGAACAAAAACAAACCCACAACACAGTCCTACAAAGGAAATGTAAGTAAGATGTCAACAACCAAGTCTTTCCTCGTAAATGAATGAAAACATGGAAACACTCGCGCCAGAAAACTTTGATAAATTTCAAGAACTAAATTAAAATAGTTACAATTTAAATAATTTATCTAAAAAAATGACATAAATAACTATATTTATTAAACAGTGCAAACCAAGTGGGAGCTATAGTGCACATGGCTTACCACCAAAAGAATTGGAAAAAAAAACAAATGAGAGAAACAACCCATAATTTCTGAGACTATCTCAATCTCACCCATTTGCTAAGCAAAATAATAAATAAATGAAAACTAAACAATCTTATACACTAATTAATTGAAAAAATATAAAGTAGACGAAGATTAGTTTTTGTGTTCTAATTCTTTTAGTTCTTTAACCACTGCCATTCAACAAAATGGTTCAAGAACGGGGTCTAATTGTCCCCAAATTTGACTTTTCCCTAAATCCAGAATGAGACTTCATAGCTTCTGATCAAAATTTCTCATCAGAAATCAAAGCCCTGTCTTTCAAGCCCTAATTCTGAATTCGGAAGAAGACTGAATTTGGGGAAAATTATTGAAATTCAAATCAAAGCTGAAGGCTTTACCTTCAAGAGCCTGGCAAGAAAGAAGCCCGCGTGTCTGATAGCGTTGGTCGGGGTTGCTGCTGCTGCATATGGTGATGGACCTGATGGTGATGGTGATGGCGAGAGTAATGGCGACGACGTCGACTTGTTGCCGTTGTTTCGCGGAGGGAGTGAATAGAGAGGAAAAGGCAATGATGTATAAGAGAGAGACAGAGAGAGAGGGGGAGTGATTATGGAGATTGAGGGCCATCTCAGTCGTTGCCGAAAACTATGGCTAGGAAAGATAGCCGGAATCGATGAAAGGCGAAGGTGAAGGTGCCGGTGGAAGTCGACCGTCGATAGAAATTTAGAGAGAGAGAGAGAGAGTATTAGAGAGAGAATAAAAGTGTGAAATGGGAAGAGAGAGCGATGGACTGATTCTAGAATGTCCTTTATACATGAATTACCAAACAACTCCTTGCTTTTGCCGAGTGAATTTCCAAGTTTACCCCTGTTTTAGGCGGGCTATTGGCAGACTTGGTTGCTTTTATTATAACTAGTTCATAGCCCGTCGAAATTCGACGGGAATAATAAAGCTAATTAATTAAGAAAAACTTACAATAAGTATTACGTAAGCTTTTGCCTTCACCATTTCAAAGTATTGCAAAATGTTTTTTTTAAAAAAAATAAAAAATAAAAAATCTCAGCAATGGCATTCTTACAGCAACAAAAAAGTAAGGCTTATGTAAGCTATTGCCTTGACCATTTCAAATTACTGCAAAATGTTTTTTAAAATAATATCTTAACAATGCTTAATTACTGCAAAACACCCATCTCTTATTTCTTAACACCAAACCCAAAATACATCAAACATAATATCCAATAAATCAATTATTAGTACATAGACCCCATCACTCACAGCTTGCTCAATTCGGAGTTTTTTAATAGAAACTTAAACCATAATGAAATAGAGATTGAATTAATCATGTTTAATATCGGTCCACGACACATCCCGATAATTATAACCTGCGTATTATTGATAAATTAGCAAAACTAACCAAAATCGTTAATAAAGTTAACAGGCGTTAGTAGGCGTTAATAACTTAACAAGCTTAATAACTGGTTCAGCCCTACTCTATGCATTTGTTACCGTTTTCATCCAAAAACCTTTATATTTTTCGTTTTAGTCGCTAGCGACATTATTATTAGTGGGTTGGGTTAATTTCAAAATCTCAATCCTTATATTCTTCGTTTTAGTCACATGATGGGTATTTAAGTCTTTTGGCTTGAAAAAAAGGCTTAAATGTCTTTTACCTTATTGTCTTGTTCAACCAAGAATTACAACTAGCACCACCAGACCATCAACAACACCACCGCTGTGCCACCACCACCCACCAGTACCAGTCTTCAAAAAACAAAACCAATTGCAGTTTGTTCATGTTCATGTGTTCATACTCAAAGTGATAAAAATTAATCCTTCAAACTCGAAAATTCAAAATGAAAAAAAAATCTGGTTTGGTTTCACAACATCAAAATCAAAATCATAATCATAATCATAATCAAAATCAAACTAGAATCTTGTTTTGTTTCAACAAATCGAAATCAAAGCCAAAACTAAATCAAAATTGTCACCCAAATCGAAAATCCAAAATTGAAACCTAACTAAAAACCCAAATCGAAAATCAGAATTGAAATCAAAATCAAAGATCGAAACCCAAATCAAAAATCAAAGTCGAAATCAAAAACAAGGTGGGACAAACCCAGATCTTTGGGTTTCTAAAGCATGAACAAGTCAAAAATTGAATCCCAGATTTCAAAAATTACAAATCCAAAATTGAAACAAATTCGAAATCATAACTCGAAAATCAATAGCCAGATTAGGTATCCAAAAGGGGAGGCCAGTCATAGGCTGTGGTGTTGGTTGGAGATGTGATCGGGATTGGGTAGTGGGTTACGTGAATTAGATGGGTTAGCCGATTAGAAGTGAAGATGGGTAGGGTTAGGTTAGGGGGCTGAGACTGGGAACTCATTTATTCACTTCTTTTTTTTTCTTTTTCTTTTTTTTTTTTGGATTGGCCAACATAAAAGGACGAAAATGCCCCATCAACTATTTTAGGAGTTCGTTTCGTTAAGGGGGAAATTGAAAATATTGATAGTAATGTCCGTCAAATTACTAACGCTCATTAACGTCCATTAACACTCATTAACTATTTTGGTTAGTTTTTGCTAATTTATCAATAGTACGCAGGTTACTTTTGTTGTTTCGGTAGTACAAATGTAAATATGAAAAAACTCAATAGTACGAATGGCAAAAATGTAGTTTACTCAATGAGTGAGAGTGACTAGTAAGTTGATTGGTATTGTGATATAAAAGTAAGTAGGAGAGAGAATGAGCGAGAGAAATAGTAAAGATTCATTGTCCTTTTAGGAAGTGGACATATATTCCGGGACAGAACTAGGGAGTATATCTTTTCAACTATTTTTCTCTGTTTTTTTCTTTTTTCATTCCTATGTTTTCCTTGTTTTTGTTTCTCCTTTTTGTTAGCTCACCTATTTTCCATAATGTACTTATTTCTTAAAGAAAATTGAATAGAAAAAGATGATGTATTTTTTAACAGTGATTTTCTCACGCGCTGTTAATCCATGTGATAAAGCAACAACCAAAAGCTGAACCCAGCCTCCAAATCTTTCAAATATGTAGTCTCACTTACTCGTATTACCCTACGAGTTTTTAGCCATTTTGACCTTCGTACTATTTGGGCGTAATCGATGGAGTAAATTGCTTTTCTGCCCCTCGTACTATGGCCCCAACATCAATTTGACACTCGTACTGCTGAAACACTAAATGTATGATGCGTACTATTGATTTAGTAACAAAATAAACCAACATTCCTAACGACAGTTAAATATTTAACGGACCAGCCCTATTAGGCAATTGTTGACCCGGTCAATGCTTACGTGGCGGCTGACTAGACAAAAAAAAATGCAATAACATTTATTGAATTTCTAAGAATAAGTTTTGAAAATTCAAAAAGTAAAAAAAAAAAAAAAAAAAAAAAAAAATGCAATTTCAAACCCTACTTTTTATTTGCTGAAAGATCCGATTAAACTGACCCAGTTTCAAGCATCTCTGACACATGTTCACCGGCGGAGGCCGCCTTATTAAAGTACTCCTTCATGGTAGCAACAATCTCCGCCAGATCTCCGTGGCACACCACCATTTTCATATCCCAATTTCCAATATTCCAGCTAGATGAAGATCCAACATCATCGAACTTTGATGTTGATGTTGTGGTGGACGGTGGCCGATACGGCTGCACCGTTGGCTCAGTTGTACTGAAGATCTGAAATTAGAATGGGTACCCATTTCAGATCTGGAGTCTTTATCGGGTTCTCCACCTTCTTCTCTGTCAGATTCTACCTGTTCATAATCTATTTCGAAATAATTTTGGTCTCATTGATTTTTCTTGCTCTGGGTGTGGTACGATTTTACAGATTCAATCTTGAAGTAGTCGTAACCATTTTTTTTTGCAGCCATTGAAATCAGAATTGATTGAGGCATTGTCCTCTTTGTTGTTGGTCATCGAAATTCGAATAAACTGAGGCATTTCGTCTTGATTGTTTTTGCATTGTTGAAAATACTCGGAATTTGGTAGAAATTTTCCCAGTTCCATACGGAGAGAATTTGAGGTAGATAGTGGGTTTGGGCTGCGGTGGAGGGGTTGATTGTGCGTTTGGTCGTGGTGGCGGCCAGAGGTGGAGAGACTAGAGGCGGAAGGATGTCTGGGAGTTTAAACCCAGTTAATCTGAGTGGAGTGTGCCGGATTGGGGTTTCAAATTACAACTTTTTTTCCTTGAATTTTTGAAATTTATTTTTTGAAATTCAATAAATGTTATTGCATTTTTTTGTCCAGTTAACTGCTATGTAAGCGTTGCCCGGTCAACAATTTTCTACAAGGACTTGTCCGTTAAATATTTAACTGGCGTTAGGAATATTGGTTGATTGTGTTACCAAATCAATAGTACGCATCATACATTTTGTGTTTCAGCAGTACGAGTGTCAAATTGATGTTGATGCAATAGTGCGAGGGCAGAAAAGCAGTTTACTCGTAGTCGATGAGATATGCGTACTTCATAAACAACAAATGTGACCTGCGTATTTTAGTTTCGTTTTCAATTTGACCTATTTTTCTAACGCCAGTTAAAATTTAACGAAACAATCAATGAAAGTTAACGTACTAGTTAGTTTGAAGTAGATTTTCCTTTTAAGGGCTTCGTTGAAAATACCATAATTAAAAGGGTTGTGAACAAAAAATTTAAAACATTAATACTTAAAGATTAAAATAAATATATATTTTTATAATTTTAATTATTTTTGAACATGTCTTAAAAAACAAGTAATTGGATTAAAAAATATTTAATAAATTACCAATGTATCTAAAATAATCAAAATTGTTAATAAATGAACAATTTAACCTTGCATATCATTTTTTTTTTCAAAAAATTCAAAAACTCGTTTTCAAAAAAATTTAATTAGGCGAGCTATGACGGTGACAGTAGCACCCATAGCATACCAAGCCAACACATCCGCCGCAATACCGACTGGCTAAACAAAGGCGACAACACATGGTAGATGATCTCCGCCACCTTACCCGATGGCGTCGATGGTGTGGTTTTAGTGCGTTTTCGCGGCGATTACGTTGATTTTGATTGCCGGATCTTTACTGGGGGATAAATATTAAGGCGTGGATGATGTTTGTGCCGCTGTGGATGATACATATTTAAATTTTAAATAAAATATTTTACCTATTAAGGGTTAATAATTTATTATTATCATTTCATATTATTAAAAAATATTTGTTCTCATAAAAAATATTTATTTTAAGCTTTAAATATTGTTTCATTTTTTTTTATTCACAACCCTTTTATTTATGAAATTTTCAATAAACCCCTTAAAATGAAAATCAACTTCAAACTAACTAGTACGTTAACTTTCATTGACTGTGTCGTTAAATTTTAACTGGCGTTAGAAAAATAGGTCAAATTGAAAACGAAACTAAAGTACGCAAGTCACATTTGCTGTTTATGAAGTACGTGTTAAAAGATAATAATTTAAACAAGAAGAAATGAATCATAACTAACTAATAGTATTTCATAACGGTTCAAAAATATAAATTACGCCAACCCATCTCAGTCAAATCAATATTTACCCTTTAGTTTAAATCAATGTTCTAAAAATTGCTAGTCTATTTTAATATTTTCTTATAAGTCTATAAATCTATATGTGGTTATTCAAAAAATAATGCCACTTATTTTTGTTATTTTTTTTAAAAAAAAATAATAATACATTTTAAATTTAGCACAAAAAATGAATTATTATTAAAAGTATTTTATGATCATTTGTTTTCACCTTTTAGATGCTCATCCCATTTTAAGTCTCATTTGTAAAACAACGTCGTTTTAGGGCAACAAAAAATAAAATAAAAATATTGCATAGGCCGCCAAGAGACCCGCCTAAATCCGCGCAGACCGCCTGATCCGCCTTATAAGCTCTTTACAAATGCAATCCATGATCCATTTTTTCGTTGTCCTGTTCTCTCTCCTATTCTGTTGTAGCAATGCCTTCAACATCACCAGTCTCCTTAGGCAATACCCAGATTTCAGAACCTTCAATAACTACCTCACTCAAACCCAACTCGCCGGTACAATCAATTCGAGGCAAACTATTACAGTCCTTGTGGTTTCCAATGATGCCATATCCCCCTTGTCCGGTAAACCACCAGATGTCCTGAAAAACATCCTGAGCGTCCATGTAATCCTCGACTATTTTGATGTCAAGAAACTCCAAAATCTGCCCAATAAAACCGAATCCCTTGTCACGCTTTTCCAAGCCAATGGTCAAGCCATTGGTCAACAGGGGTTCTTGAATGAAACAGATTTGAGCACAGGGAGCTTAGTTATTGGGTCAGCTGTTAAAGGTGCTCCGTTAAGTGCTAATGTCGTTAAGTCCATAGCTGCACAGCCTTATAACATCTCAGTTGTGCAGATTAGTACCGTTATTAATCCATTTCAAGTTGATAATTCCTCTACGAATTAAACTTCTCCTTCTCTGGCTCCTGCTCCTGCGACAAATTCTACCTCTAATTCAACTTCTCCCTCAGTGTCTCCTACACCAGTTCTAGTGCTAGTACCGGTGCCTGTACCTGCTCGTAGCCCGAGGAAGGCCTTATCACCATCTCCTACACCATCTAATGCTAATGTGCCTGGATTGTCCTACACCTACACCTGCATATGCACCTGGGTCACCCCCTAAGCCAGCTGATGTGCCAGCTGTTGCTGATGCACCAGCTGAAGGAAAGAAAAGTGAAGGCACTGCTTCTCCTAGGTTTGGACTTCTTGGTCTCATAACCATACTATTGTGATGGGCGGATCTTATGTGTAAATAGGGGGTACACGTGTACCCGGTCAACCCAAATATTTTAACTATTTTTTTTTTACTAAGTGCACCCCCAAACAAAATTAATTAGAGTGGTAATTTAACTAGAAGGGATGTGAACTTAGTAAAAGGAAAAGTTAACAAGTTATTTAGTGTAAATTGTGTACTTGTTTTCTTTTATGAGACAATTGTTTTGAACTTATATACTTAATTATGTACTTGAATATAATTACGTTTTAAAAATTTTTGGTATGGAGTTATTTAGTGTAAATTGTGCACCCGGTGGTTGAAAATCCTAGATCCGCCACTGATTGTGTACACATGTCTCTATTGATCTTATGATTTAGCATCAACTCCTTCCTGGAGCATGCTACCTCACCTAAAATTTCCTTCTTATTTTTTTTTATTTTTTTTTTGGTTTATCTAGGCTTAGTTTTTGTAGGAGCATTTGTTTCGATCAGGAGTTACAAACTCAGAATAATGTGTATTGTAATACATGTTTCTTGTTGAAATAAAATTCATTATTTTTCCTTTTCAAATACCAGTTGAAGCAAGAAAAATAATAATCTTTTGCAGAGATACGTTTACAATGCTACATTCAAATTGCAAAGATTTGAGACTTGCTAGAAAAGTATGAAAGATTTGTAGCTAAGCCTGTTTGTGGGAACGACCACTTGTCAGGACACTTGTGATCAAGGATGATCACACAAGTGACAACACAACTGACATGACAACTGTCCACGGACAGAATCTCAGAAAAATGTAAATACGCAGAGGAATGAATTAAAACACGAATTAAACACTTCAGCAAGACTATGCTTGCTGAAAAACTTTCATTAACCAAAAACTTGCAGAAGGCAAGTTAACAAACGATTACATTGAAAGAAATAAAAACAATAAAAAGACTAAAAACGTTCTAGACTCCTAGAACTAATCAAACACAAAACCAACCTTGAGAATAAAAGACTTAGATCACCAAAGCTTCAAGGCCAAAGAACGAACAGCAATATAGGTTCTTAATACAAGAACAATTGCAAAAACCTTGAAGACTATGGAGATTAAGCACTAAATACTTCAAGGACAAAAATGACTCTCTTAAAACTTGAATTCTCTATGTAAATGCTCTGGAATCCGTGACATAGAATGGTTGGCTTCATTTTCTTTTATAGCCTCTCCATCCAAGAGCGATTTTTTTTCTTCAAATAATTCCCTTTTAAATCATTATCTACCTAAATGACATTTGGGAAACTTTATATACCAAAATGACCACTTTTTGTGAAGTAGGCATTGGCAATGCCGACTTTACTGTGAAGTCGGCACTACCATTGCCGACTTTAGGTCAAGCCCGGTTAAGGTTAAGAATAATTAGGGGTTAAGAAGGATTAGGAGGGAATATTTTGGGGCAGAGTGGGTTTTTGTGTTGTACTGAAATCGGCACTCACAATGCCGACTTTGACTAGGGTTTCTGAAGTCGGCATTGTGGATGCCGACTTTAGGTCTCCATAAAACCCACAACTGGTTGCTTTATTTTCACTCGTTTCATATTCAAAACACAAACTTCTCTAATATCTGATTCTCATCTTTCATTTTTTTTTTCTCTCCCTTTCAAGTTGAAAGCTCAAAAGTTGTATTTGGTGAATTTGATTCAAGCATCCAAGGTACATTTTAATCTTTGTTATATGTTTTTATTTGTATAATGTGAATGCACACTAGAGTTATTAAACTATAATTCAGTAAAAAAAAAAAGAAGATGTGTTGTCCTTTAAACATTTAACATCCAACGCAAAACTCGTTAAATTTTTGATATTTCAGTTAAATTTTGACATTTCAGTTAAATTTTTGACTGTTATTTGTTAACATTTCTTACAA
Source organism: Campanula takesimana (assembly GCA_026119855.1). Classification (NCBI taxonomy): domain Eukaryota; kingdom Viridiplantae; phylum Streptophyta; class Magnoliopsida; order Asterales; family Campanulaceae; genus Campanula; species Campanula takesimana. Next base: position 204,887 of record JAOWBW010000857.1, read on the forward strand.
TTTCCATGCATATATGATTTACAGTTTCTTAATGTATTATATTAACAATTTGACTGTTATTTGTTGACATTTCAGTTAAATTTTTGACATTTCAGTTAAATTTCCATGCATATTTCAGTTAAATTTTTGACATTTCATATAAATTTTTGAAGATCAAGAAATTTTCTTAATGTAACAAATTTTAATGATGTTATTTGTTGCTTTTTTTATATATATTTTGACATTTCAGTTAAATTTTCTTAATGTAACAAATTTTAATGATGTTATTTGTTGCATTTTTTTATATATATTTTGACTGTTGAATTAATTTGTTTAGGGGAAAATATGAGTGGACTTCCACTTATTTTCATGTGCTACTGGGGAGGAGATGATGAACACCCGTTTAGAGATAGTAATCTTGAACAGGGGCCGAAATTTCCACTTAGGGCAAAAACTCGTTGGGGTTAGGAAAAATTGATTAGGAAGTTATATAAGAAAATTGATATAGATCCAAGAGATGCTAAGTTGAAAGTTATTTGTAGATATCCTCATATGATGGGTGTTTATCTTGCCATTTTAATACGGAGTCGTCTAACGGCCCGGGATCAACAAATGCTTGGTTATCATGATATTGGTCCATCTGAAACAAACAACAAAACTATTAAACTAAAATTCGTTTAAAAAAGAGGCTGGTCCGTTAAATATTTAACTGAAAAAGGGCTCTTTTCTGACAGTTTAGTTAACTTTTTGACATAAAATGGGATTTTTGATAAAAAGAGGGGCTGTTTGTTAAATTTTTAACAGAATAACGCAAAACCTGTTAAATTTCGGACAGTTCAGTTAAGTTTCTAACGGAAAGTAGGCATTTATGTTAACTTTCCAACGAAATTCGGATGATAATGTGAAGTTCATCAACTTTTAATAAATAGATTATTGTTAAATTAATATAAAATCACATAAGCAAATTAACATGTATTATCAGTTAATATTCTAACAGAAAATGGGCATTTTTGTTAACTTTCTAACGAAATTCAGTCGATAATGTGAATTTTCATCAACTTTTAATAAATTGCTTTTTCTTAAATTAATTCAAAATCACATAAGCAAATTAACATGTATATTATAAACTCAACAAATTAACATATTCTAATTTCATCGAAAAAGATAATTAAAATACAAATTATATAAAAGAAAATCACTAAATATGATAGCACTAACCTTATAATGTGGAAATTGTGACAAGATTCCCAACACAAATTAATTTTCTGACCAAGGGACACTGAGATGCTGATGGAACGAAGGTTGAAGGTTGATGGGGGAATGGGAGGAAGGGTTTGAGGGGGAAGGAGGCTGAGGCTGCCGATTTATGTTTGTCTGGAGGTGAAGTCGGAACTGGGAGTGCCGACTTCACCAGAAAACGGCATTCCCATTGCCGATTTCTGCCAAATTGCAGACTCCCAAAATATTCCCACTTTGACCCACTTTAACCCTTTAAACCCTAATCCGGATTTTTGCTTAACCTAAAGTCGGCATTGGTAGTGCCGACTTCACCCCAAAGTCGGCAATGCCAATGCCGATTTCACAAAAAATGGTCATTTTGGTATATAAAGTTTCCCAAATGTCATTTAGGTAGATAATGATTTAAAAGAGAATTATTTGAAAAAAAAATCTCCAAAAGCCCTACAAGAATAAAAGATACACTTTGATATGGAAAGGTTAGTAAAAGATAAATACCAAATATAATAATCCTAAAATAAACCTACCTAAGATAAATACAAATAACTTAAAATATATACACAAGCTAAATAAGGATAATATACAAAAATCAAAAAGAGATTATTACAAATATCTAAATTATAACTAATCTAATATAATAAAATATAAAACCATGATTAGAAAAATCAAAAGATATTAAGAGTATATTCATACTCTTTCAAAGTATACCAAAAAGAAGGGAAATTCTCAAGAGCTGAGCTCGAGAAATCTGAGTGCCATAGGATGTTTAGCCTGGGAGAGTTGGAGAGGGTTCAAGACTTCAACAATCTCACCGTTGACCAACAGGCAAACAACATCAGCAATCCTCTGAATCTGTTTGATGCTATGGGAGACCATAACAATGGTCATTCCACGCGTCTTCTTCAGCTTCACCAACACATCCTCTATGTTCTGTGTCGATATTGGATCCAACGCACTTGTAGGTTCATCCAACAATAATACCTTCAAACATTTCAATAAAGAACAAGAATATGAATCCTCAATATCTGCAATCTAGCTTCATAAACCAAAATAAAATATATTAAAAATTTAAAAATAATTCTAGAGATCGACCTCTGGTTCATTAGCCAGGGTCCTAGCAAGAGCAACTCTTTGAGCTTGACCAACGGACAATTCCGTCCCTGGTTTATTGGAGAAAGACGGGTCAAGATCAGCTAGACTCATCAACTTATGAACTTGTTCATCGCTTAGCTTCTTTCCTTTCAACTGCGGTCCATACCTTATATTATCAGCCACTGTCCCTGCAGAACACAATTAAATTGTTATTAAGCTACATTATTGAGATTAAACATACTCCCTCCGTTCCGGTTTAAGGTTCTTAGTTTGACTTTGCACGCATATTAAGAAATCAAGTGTAAAACAAAGAAAAATGGGACGGAGGGAGTAGTATTCAAAAACAGAAAAATACCTTCAAAGAGAACAGGGAGTTGAAAAAGCATGCCAACTTTTCTACGGAGAGCAAGAACATCAAGGTCAGAGATATCATCACCATCCAAGAAAACAGTACCGGAAGGTGGCTCCCATAACCGATTAAGAGCTCTTAAGACAGTTGACTTTCCGCTACCACTTGGACCTATGATCCCCATGATGGTAGCTTTGGGTATGTCCAAGTTGACTTTCCCCAGTATTTGATCACCCTTATCCGAGACTCGGGTCAAGTCCTTGACCTGTATTTTTGTCTCCAAGTTAACTTGACCATTTTCATTCACATCCACAACTACTAAAAGCTCTCTTTCATCCTCTGCAACAATTTTAGTAGAAAGTTGAGGATATAATTGACCCTTAAATTAAAAATATTTGAAATGAGAGAGAGAGAGAGAGAGAGAGAGGCATACCTTGAAAATTCTCCATGACAATCTGGAAGCAGAGAAAAAGCCTTCCCCAGTTAAATAGCAGCTGTGTAGGCATTGGCTGATTATCTTTTTAGAAGCAGAGAAAAAGCCTTCCCCAGTTAAATAAAATAAAAGAAGAATAAAAACTTGATAGAATGGTGTACCCTCCAGCACTCAACTGGATAGTGGACACAAACATTCGGGGTCAATTTAATGATCACAATGAAATTATAAAAATTGTTATTAATAAATCACTTAATGATTTATCAATTACAAATTTTAGAATTTTACTAGAATGATTAGATTGTCATTAATGGTTGGTCAAAATTTATTTTTGTTGATCATAAAAAGTCAAAATTAGACTATCTTTCCGAGACAGAGGGAGTACTATTTACTTTATTATCTCATGAACTGCAATCAACCTCCCTCAAGTTTTACTCTCTCTGTCCCGGAGTAAGAGTCTTACCCCTCATTTGCACGCTTATTAATAAATATTGGAAGTGATATAAATGTTGTTAGTGTAAAAGTAAAGTAGGAGAGAGAATGAGTATGAGAGAATAGTAAATTGATTGGTGTTGTGAGTATAAAAGTAAAATAGGAGAGAGAATGAGTGGGGTGAATAGTAAAGATTTTTTGCCATTTTAGGAATAAGACTCTTACTTGGGACGTACCAAAATGGAAAGTAGGACTCTTACTTTGGGACGGAGTGAGTACCTGTTTTCTGATTTTGGCTTCAAGCTTAAGTAGCAATCCCTTCTTCTTTTTTTTTTTACCGCTAGCAATGTAGAAAACTACATTAATATCTAGGCCAGGGATAAAGGGTGCTATGCTAATAAAAGCTATTTTTTGTTGAATTGGAATAAAAACCTGCGGGAGAAACGTAGTGAAAGTGTCCGTCTTTGTTCTTTCATCTCCACCTTCAACCCCATACTGGAGCATTACTAGTCCTTGTGACATTCACATTCCAGCAGCCTATCCTCACTTCTTTCTGAAAGAAAGAGTATAAATACTGGAAAAAAAATTACCCTTGGACAAAAAGATCCCAGAACTACAAAATCACAAATCCCCAGCCCGATATTTCTCAAAATCTTGAAGGAATAAAATAAAATAAAATAAAATAAAATAATATAAAATAATATAAAATAAAATAAAATAAAATAAACAATATTGAAGCTAGATTCTGACTCAACTTAATTGATGGGATAATGCAGATAGTCAGTAAAGTCAATCTAGAGCTACTAGCTTCATAACACTAATGTCGTAATTTCAATTAGAATAAGAAACTGACAATAACAAACCTTTTAGTTGCTCTTACTTGACATGTTACAACGGTACGCATGCGTAAATCAAATTTCATGAAAAATGTTGTTTTGCATCCTTTCCTATGGTATACTATTGTGCTCTGCTCCTGTTTCTGTGATCGGCATCATATTTCAATCAACTTATTCACCCCTCAACTTAATACGTAGTACTCCCTCCATCCCATATTTATTGCTACCAAATGGGAGTGCACAAGAGGATTAAGAAAATATGTTGGAAAAGTAAGTATTATGTTGGAATTTAAAACAATAGCAGCAACAAATTTATTACGATTTAATCAGGAGCAAATCATGCAAGAACAGTAATAATTTATTAAGCCAATAGCAAACAGATCCAGCAAGAGCAATAGTAACAGCAGAACAAACAGAAACAAAAAAGAGAGTTAGAACAACTTATCAATCAGATCGAGTCGCCTTTTGAGAAGACCGTCCTAAGAAGAATTATTGCCCCCTACTGGTGCTGCTTCGGGTGCTGGCAAATTCTTCCGAGGATGAAACGATCACAAAACACGTACCAAGAACGGTTGCACAGGAGGTACGGGTTCAACTTCGGTCCTATCGCAATCGCCTGAATCTCACCGCCGTTGGCACACAAACTGGAACTTTAGAACATAATATAGAGAGGAAAAATACTGGAGAGTATTTTCGTATGTGTTATTCTGAGGAGAGGGACTCTTATTTATACACTATTTAGAGCTTCAGAATTCAACAAGGATACTGACTCCTAATTCTGGTCGAGTCAAAGAGTTTCTGTCTTGCACAGAAATAAACTGCACAGTTACAGTCCGGTTAAGATTATGACGGATTTAACTTTCGTTAGGTACCAAATTGCAAATACTGAAACCTCAAATGAATTTTGTCCAAAAAGATAGGCCCCGAACCTAACCATTCACCCAACCGTGAGAGCGCGTGTGGGCAAAGGTTAACTTGAACATGAGTGTCTGAAATGCCAAATAATTTATGGCACTTCAACTACCATTCTCATTTTCATGTGGGATGGCACAAAAGCCTTTTGTATCACCAACAAAAGGGGAGATTTTACTTTCCTATCCCATGTGGGATGGCAATCAACCTATTTCATTATTGGCATTAAAAGCTCATAAATGCCTAACTTTGAGGTCTAATTACTATGGATTCTACCCATAATTTGGCTTTCACCAAAACATCAATTTGCTTCATGGTATAACATAGAATGTGTATGAACATTGACTTTGATCAAACTCAACGAGACCCACCCAAAGTTACCCAAAGCCAAACTTCCAGCGTATTATGAGTAGGTAGTAAAGAGAAAATAAGTTGGTGGATAGTTGTTATGAGTGGATAGTAAAGAGAAAAGTGAACATTTTGGGTAAGTAGCAATAAGTATGGGACGCCCGGAATGGAAATAAGTAGCGATAAGTACGAGACGGACTTTTTTTTTTTTTTTTTTTCATTCCCATGTTTTCCTTGTTTTTGTTTCTCCTTTTTGTTAGCTCACCTATTTTCCATAATGTATTTTCTAAGAAAATTGAATAGAAAATGATAGATGTATTTTTTTAACAGTGATTTTCTCACGCGCTGTTAATCCATGTGATAAAGCAACCACCAAAAGCTGAACCCAGCCTCCAAATCTGTCAAATATGTACTCTCACTTACCATACACGCGCGTGGTATTTGATTTACTCTACGAATTAGAACTTCCATTACTATATAGTAAACCTAATAAAAGAAATAAATAAATTATATAATAACGCCCTCTTCTAAGATAATATTACATCGAGATCCTTCCGCTTGGAAGTCATTGTGATCCACCCCCTGTTGTTTGCCTTTACAATGGAAACATCAAACATTAGCAGAAGATATATCTACATAATTCGTAATTTCATCAGTATGTTTTCCAAATGATCAATTGACAAAATTTACATATAAAAGCTTCCATCCCAATGTATGCGACGAGAAAATTTCCCTTGTTTTTTTCAAATTGAGTTGTGCTTATTTGATATTTCACTTTATAAATATCGATGGCTGGAAATCTCGCTATTATCCCTCTCAATCAATATTTTTACACTGCATCCCTCTGCTTTCCAGTTGTACCATCCTTAAACAACATAATTCATTTTTAAGTTTTCAAGCAAATGCCATCTTTAACACTTGTTAAGAATTCATATTCCATAATATGAAGCTATCCACTACGGATAATGAAAGTCAAATTCAATAACACAGTTGACGGTCAAACTCGATACTTCACCAGAATTTTTAGCAAAAGTCACATGTACACTTGTAGTTTGTATTTATTATTATGCAACAAAAGATAAAGTAAAAATAAACTTAAAAAAAAGATTCAATGAATTAAACATAATTTTTTTATAATTTTGATTGAGTTTAAGGTTGTGTATGAGCAGAGCCACCATAAGCCTTGAATATCCAAACTAGGTTTAATATCATTATTGAGCTTGAAGAAAATAAGAGAGCTGATATTTTTACCTACCCCTTTCATGCTTTCATATGTTGTACATTATTTTCGATAAAAACATAAACAATGTGTGAACTCAATTTGAATAGGAGGTTTGAAATATTATCTATCCTTGAATAAGTGCACAAGCTTCATTTGATAAGTTTTGAGTTAATCTTAAATAATTAAAAAAAAAAAGTTAAGCTGACATGATCTGTTAATAAGTTGTTAAGTTAAAGCTGTTTGTATTTTCGATAAAAAAAAGGGGCATAGTAGTTTATGATATTTGTGTCCAATTGAACCAAGCCAATCTGGAGTAACTTGGTTCATTATCGAGCCTTGTTTTACTCCATGAATTGTTAGATTTTTTCAAAATAAAGGTATCTATGTGTTGTTTTTCATACTAGAGGGAGGTTGTATGTAAATTTACTACATACACCAATCAGACACAAAAACGAAAAAAAGAGTCCGAAAGAGAAAATAGAGAGAGAGAGAGAAAGAGGAGAGAGAGTATCGGAGAGCGATCAGAGAGAGGGCTGTTCCAAGCTCTGATTCAAGGGCGACACACAGAGAGAAATTTCAAGAGAGAGAAAATCAGAGGGAGAGATAAAAATGTGGAGCAATTTTCAGAGAGAAAGCGGGAATGCGAGCAAGAATTGAAGAAGGAGGAGCTTACACATGGGTTCCAACGAACACACAAAAGTTTTTGGAGGTTGTCAACACTAACAACTTCTGAATCTGAATTCTCAACCAGTTTATGAAGCTGCTCTAAGGTTAGCCCTAGCCCCCGGATTTAATCTTTGTTTCAACTCGTTGTTTATCTCTCGGAAGCTTCAATCTGTTCAATCCCACTTTCGCTGTTTTGAATTCCAATTCTGGTTTTTGTGAATTTGAACTTGGGGTTTGGATATTACCAAAGTCGAATACTCTGCTGTATCATTACAATTGAGTTTCTTTTCGAGTTATTTAGAAATAATTACGATGGTGTGAGCTCGTTGGTATAGTAATTTGAGGTTTACTTGGAGTTGCAGGGAGGTATCTTTTGTTGGGGCTTCTTCGTTAATTCTAAAATAGAGGGGTTTTCTGGGTTCTTTCTTTGATTGGCTTTAGGGTTTGTGATTGGTTGATTGAAATTCAAAAATATTGGCAATTGGGTTTTGGAGGGAGAGTTAGTTGGGAACTGTAATCCTGATTCCTTCCTCCAACCTAATTAGATTTCTTGCGTTTGAAGATGTGTTTAACTTTAGCATTATCTGGGCTGCTTTTGGATGGAGTAAAGATCATCTGGAGGATGGGATTTTGGAGTTGGAGCAAAACCCTAATTTAGTGGTCAAATTGGGGTCGAAGTTTTTTGTTCGGACGAGTGTAATATTAGTAATCTTGATAGTTATATATGGAATTTATGTGTTGAGAAATGCAACCGCCGCAGCAGCATTCACGGATCGATTTAACTGAATTGAAAGCTCAGTTAGTCAGGAAGCTTGGGCCGGAGAGGTCCAAGCAGTATTTTGATCACTTGAATAGGTTACTGAGTTTGAAGCTAAGCAAGGTTGAGTTTGATAAGCTTTGTTTGAGGATAGTTGGGAGAGCGAATATCCCACTGCATAACCAGTTCATTCGATCCATTATAAAGAATGCTTGTACAGCAAAAGTCCCCCCATCAGCACATGGGCTTGAGGCTTCAAGAGCAGTTGGAAATAAAAAGCCAAGTGAAGGGTACCAGCAAAACGGGTCTCATCCTGCACTAACTCAGTCTCCCAGTCTTTTGGCTTTGTCAAATGGGGACATTCTCCCACTATCCCCTCGAAAGGCAAGGACAGGACTTCGCGAACGGAGAGCTGTGGATCGACGGGGTGCCCTTGGACTAAATGGAAAGCTAAATGTGGAAGGTCAACCATCCACCAGTGCACATTCCGGTGATATTAACATTATATTGGAGAATGGGAATTCAACACCACCTGATACTCGGAGGCCGGTGCATCATCATCAAGAACTCACACAACGGGCAGACAATGGAAATGAGGGTTTAGGTCACCCTGCTAAGTTTTTAGTTACAGACAGAGCATCAGACGGCTTGGTTTCTGTACATATCAAGGACCAGATTAATGCGGTAGGTAGAGAAGATCGGAAAGAGGTATCTGGTAGGAGTTCATTGAATGCTCCGCTTGGGGTCCCATTTTGCGCAGTCAGTATGGGTGGGGCCCGCAAGGCATTACCTTTGGCAAGTAGCAGTAAATGTATTAGCACGTTCAGCAATGATGCTCTGTTGGACACAATAACACTTAGGGACCGTATGGAACAGATTGCTGCTACACAGGGCCTGCAAGGGGTGTCAATGGACTGTGCCAATGTGTTGAATAACGGATTGGATGCTTACTTGAAGGGTTTAATTAGGTCTTGTGTTGAACTTAATGGGGCAAGGTCAGGGCATGGGCCAATTAAGAACATCTCCAGCAAGTATCATCATCATTTGAAGCTAGTTAATGGCGTTAGACCTGGTCAACATTATCAGGCACAAACTAGCAATTGGCCTATGGAAGCCATGCAAGACCAAAAATCCAATTGCCCGATATCCTTGTTAGACTTCCGGGTAGCGATGGAGCTCAACCCACAGCAGCTTGGGGAAGACTGGCCCTTACTGCTTGAGAAAATCTGTACACATGCTTTTGAGGAATAAAAAATGTGGCCTTGCTGTTCCTTCTTGATCTCGGGTTGGTGAGTTGGTCTCTACTAATAAGAGCATGCCTCTTTCATGGGCCATTGATTCTTTATTCTAAAATTCTTTCATGACCACTCTGACCAGTCTAAATCTGTCATATGAGCTGTGAAGTTGTATCTGTTGGTCGAGATCACAGCAGGATAATTTTGTATTCTCCTGTTTAGAGCTTGTCCTCGGTTGGACACTCCATATCCGCAGCAACCAATTAAAAAGGGTCTTGAAGAAAAGAAAGCCCATAGTTGGTTGCAACGTTGTATGATTAGCAAATGTCTCACTGCATATTTTCTGCTTTCATTTGTAATTTAGAGTTAATGAGGAATTTTAGAACAGTTTTGCAGGAATAATTTGTGTAGCTCAGTACTTAAGTTAAAGTTGAAACTGCATGATATTAGAGTTCTTGTGTATGTATTTTCAGCATTAAGCATAGATTGAAATATCAATATTAACAACACAGTTTACCAGTTGGTTGATTGGTGATTTGGAAGAACTTCTATGTAAGGTAAGTCTGTTCTTCTTTCATTGGCGTATTTAACTTTAATTTTGATTCCTGCAGTATTATCTCTAATTTTGGGAATACTTCTCTTGAATATTTGCTTTATGTGGTTATTGAGTTTCATATATCTCGTACATATTACTTACACCCGTGCCTGTTGGAGAATTCTTTTGTTTCTTTCTTTCTTCCTTTCTCTTTCTCTTTTTTTTCTTTTTCATTTCTTTTTCTTTCTTTGTTTGTTTCTTTCTTTGTTTTTCTTCCTTTCTTTCTTCACTGAGAATCTCCATATAATTTGTAAAAGCTAAACTCTTGAAAATGAAACAACTTTATTTATCTTGTTGAAGCTTGTAACATTTGCAATTGAAATCGTATCAATTAGTTGGCATCAACAATTGAATTTTATTGCAATAAAACTGTTCTCTTCTTCTTCTTGCTCCCCTCTATGGTTAACTCCAAAGTTGCTGCAATCTAACAGATACGGTATACAGTTCTTTTCAAGAGATAGCATTTTGGCTTGTGGGAGAATCCACTTTGAATAATATAGCTGCAAAAGCTGTGGATATGGTATCTTGGCCTCTTTGGTGACCTGGGTCCTATGAGTGTGAGCTTAATGGCCTTTAAATAGCAGGCCAAAGCCAGATGACTTGTGCATGTTGTTTCACGTAAGAGCCGTTCTAGCTCGATTAAGAGATTGGCAATATTTGACTGCGGCCAAATGATGCCACCTATGAGAACTTTGGAGACACATTGGTTTATCCAACTTAAAACTTCATCTTGCTTTTTTTGAAAATAAAAATTGTATGGGTTATCATATGTTTGCATATATGTACTATCTTCATGTTCTCTCTGCTGTTTATCTTGGTCTTCACATGCCAGCTTGAGTCCATGTGAAACAATGAGTGAACGAATCACCTATCAATGCATAGATCCTCTAGCTAATACTCCCTTTGTCCCAAAATGACCTTCACACTTTCTTTGTTGTTTTGATGCAAAGTATTTTCAGCTATAAATTTTGGTTAATTTAGATGTCGTAAGAAAATTTAACACTTGTTAGTTGTTATTGATACACCATTATAAATACTATCAGTAACAATTTTTAGACGTTTGTTAGGATAATTATATTAACCTAAAATTATTGCTTAAATTACCTTTGTATCAACAAAAAAATAAGTTGTAAGATCATGTCGGACGGAGGGAGTATATATGATACATATGTCTCGCCACCAACTTCAATCTGATTTGGCTCCAAGTCTCTGCCTTCTCTTCTCTACCAGCTTGTCATCAAGATGGATCACCCTTACGCGGTCAACGAACTCATACTAATGCTAGGACTTTTTGTTGGATGCTCTACTAATCAGTAATCAGTGTTTTGCAGAAGGTCATCCATTTCTGTACGTACTTTTTAATCGTTACCAGGTCTGTGTACTGAACATTGCTGATCGGCATATAGGCCATTTGAGTTGTTTACTTAAATTTTGTCCATGGTCAATTCATTAAGCTTTTCTCCCTTTCCTTAAATTATGATACCTTTTCTATCAAAATGGTAGCATGATACCTTTTACACCCAATTCTTGTGTAATCATCACTTATTAAGCTCTGACAGCTTTTTTACTCCTCAATACTAGGATATGCAGGTTTTGTGGATGCAATTCATGATTTCTGCATACCGAGTTTTATCTTCTATTACCTGAATTATCGGACTGTCGAGTACATCACTTTCATAGCTTTCAGATCAGTGGATTAGTGGGCAACATCTCCATTGCCTGCTGTTGGCATGTTATCACGGGAATCCACATTTGACGTGTTTTGAGCCAAGTCTCTGTAAGTTCTTTTCCCTTCAAAACTGTTAATATATATTCCTCTAGTATCATGACTGCTGCTATATGTTTTTTCCTTTCTTATTTTCGGCTGAACCTCATGGAGAAATATTTGACACTCGTGTTTTTAGTTTTTTATGTTGTCATGATATGGAAGTGAAACAGTGATGATATAGCTGTGATCACTAGTAATACTAACTACCCTTCTCGATTAACTGTTCCTCAAAATTTATGCATGAAAACTTGCATTAGTAAGTATAGAACAAATTTCGTTATCCTTTATTGCATGATTAATTCCGTTGCAACACTTCTTCAAATTACTGTGTTAATTAACATCATTTAGGCTTTTGCATTTATGCGTTTTGAACCTAAGCTTGCATTTATTTAGGCACGAATATACTTGTACCTTAACATTTTGGGAAAATGCCCCAAAAGTTCCTTTTTGGAAGATCCACTTCCCCACAAGTTCCCCCCATTAAATTAAAATGTCTGGGAAGTTCCTATGCAGTAGTATATCATACTGCATGCAACATGCAGTAATTAAAAAACATGATACTGCATCAATACTAATGCATCCAGCCACCTCCACCACCGCCGCCGGTCGCCGGAATCTGGCCGCGGCCGCCGCAGTCGCCGGAATCCGGTCATCGGTCGCCGACATGCAGTATTATACTCAGTGTGCAGTGTTATGTGATTCAATACAATTGCTGAATAATACAACATGTTGTAGGGAACATATGGGGAAGAGATTTGTGAAAAAAGAACTTATCGGGCACTGCCCTTAACATTTTTGTACTATTTTTCGAGCAATATGAAGCAGATATTTTGCATTGTTCCCCTACCCCTGGCTGCGCAAGCTGTTCTAATTTTGTCCCCTGTGTTCAAAGTGACTCTCATGGGCATCTTTTCTTACATTGTTCAGTTGCTTGGCGTCTTTGGGCTAATTATATAATGTGCTGGAAAGTTGGGTCTGTCTCAATAGAAGTATTTCTTTGAACCAGATATCAAGGTTTTGGCTATAATAAAAATGCTGCACGTATGTGGAGATGTGAGCTGTTTTCGAGTTTATTGATACATGGGTGGAGAGTAATGCTAGAATTTTCCTTGGGAGACCTCTAACGTACAACCTTCTAAAGGAGTAAAGTCAGTTTCTTGGTTCATTATGGGCATCGGCTTTGGGTGCAGGTGAGACACACCATGTAGTTATTTTTGTTGGGGTTTTGTAGGCTTTAGGGTCATTGTAGATTGATTCATTTGTATTTTTCTACGTCTTTTGCATTTGCTTTGTTTATTTATTTTGTCCTTTCATCAGTTTCTCCTCTGGTAATTATATCTTTCTTTCTTTCCTTCATTCTAATATTATTCTTCTTTTGTCAAGAATAACATAAAATGGGAGAAATTTTAATGCAGTCTTATGGATGTAACGCCTTGCAAAAAGCTTGATTGAGTTTCTCTAGTTTTATTGTTTATATCACTTTTTTTTTCCTTCCGCCAAATCAAAAAGCTGCTGTTCAGGACCGTGGTTGTTTCCTTTTGCCAATCTGGAGGGGGGGGGGGGGAGAATCACTCGTCGTATAAAATGATTGGTACAGGTTTGAGGAAAGGTTTTGTCTGTTGGGGAAGGATGACACGTCCAAACTCAGCCTCATCATAATCCTTGATTAAGGCCTCATACACTTATTTCTTCATTCAAAAGCCTCTTCATTTGTCCAGATGCCTAGTAGTGATCAGCACATGTAGAAAGGTAACACTGTATTATACTCCCCGGGCCCTATAGTAGTAACCTGGTTATATGTCAATGCTGTTAATACGTTCTGGGTTGGATTTCAAAAAACGTGAGGAGATTTTAATACTATGAGGTATATGGAAGTAACCAGCAGGTGCGCAGGAAGGGGAGTTTGGGGTGAATGATGGTAGTTACTTTACTGGCATCACTGAATTGATGGACGGTCCGTTTGGGAGTGTGGTGGGCATTTGGTATGTATCTCAACGCAAAGTTGTTTATGTATATACGTAGGTGCAGTCATTTTCATATTTTGTGTCTTTTGAAAATCATTTTCAAGAACCTTGCTTGTAAGTTTGGGTTAGTAGACATTTTCTGTTCATGAAGGGGAATTTCTAGTGTCAGAAATAGTTGGATTTTTGGTTGTAAATCTTTCTATCATCAAATTTATTTTGCCTGATCAAACATAAAAATAAAATAGCAACCTGGTCTTATAGTAAAATTACAGGGAGATTATGGGATTATTGTTTAGTATCATGTTGCTACTGCAGTTGGGATGACCTTCATTGCTTTCTCTCAAAAACACCCTGCTTAAATACAATGGCCAAAGCATAATTGACTGCTTTGGTCTTCTTCATCTTCAATATTTAAACTAGGTTGGTAGGTCCAGTCTGCAGGAGGTCAAGTTCACTTTCCAGCAAAAATGTGGAAACAAGATGCATGTTTGCCGTTGGCTCTTTGATATCGTTAAAAAACTATAGTTTAAGCTTTCAAATGGGTTGGTTACTTAACAATAAAATGTATCGTAGGCAGGGGTGAGATGTAGTGTGTTAGCTGCGGGTGCAGGTGCAGGTGCACCCGGTGGAATCCCAAAAGCAAATGATTTTTTAATTTTTTTTTGGTTTTCACTGAGTGCACCCTCAGAAGGGCACGCCACACCCACTGACCCACACACAAGAACAACACAGAGACACAGTCAAAAAGGGCACGTGCACAACTTGAAGCCTCAAGCCGCCACCATCGCCATCGCCTCCCCAGTCGTGGCTCGTGACGCCAACCGCTCCGTTTCTCTTCTTTGCCGTCGCCCTCTGGTAAGTGTCTTCTCCCTCTTTCTCTCTCTCTACGAAATGTCTAGATCTTGGGTTTGATAATGATCTTCATCAAAGTTGGGAAATCTCTTCTTTTTTTTTTTCTCGGATATATGGTTGGATTTTGTTTGATTTTCAGTATGTTAGATTAAATCTTTGATTTTCAGATTATAATTTGGGAAATCTGATTTATTTTTTTTTTTTTTTGGGGGGGGGGGGGTGATATAAGGTTGGATTTTGTTTGATTGATTAAATGTTAGATTTTCATATTATAAGTGTTTGATTTTTAATATGTGTTTGATTTTCAGATTTACTTTGAATGTGATTCAAAATATGTCTGATTAAATGGAGAAATTCTTCAAAAGAAAAAATGTGTGTGTGTGTGTGTGGGTGGGGGGGGGGGGCAACTAGTAGTGGGGCGGGTAATTGTAGTAGTGCACCAAGTCAACAATCGTGTTTTAAAAATATTAGTTTTAGGTTTCGTAGTGTATATTGTGCACCCGCAGTCAAGACGTTCTAGATCCGCCCCTGATCCTAGGCCATAGGTTTGAGCCATCACACTTGCACTTGTTTCTCCATAATTGTCAAGATGGCACCTGGATATGATGCACCTGGGCTATTATCTCTCCATGTGTGAGCAGGGGTTGCACACATGCATAATATACTTCGCTTTGGCCCTTTCTATAACTGCTAAAGCTTCATTAGGAGGTGTTTTTTCACCAGTTGAAACAAAAGTTTTTCTTATCAGTATCTGGGGTTCTGGAACCACACACACACACAAATATATATATATATATATATATGTTAGAATGAGGTGTAAGGTTTCCTAGTTATGAGTCAGAAGACCTAAATCCGGATCTTGATCCCACAAGATGGAGGGCTTGAGTTTGAGACACAAATCCAACCCCCAAGGGCATTCTGACTAATTACTGTTGCTAGTAGGATTCATGGGTAGACTACCCACAGAAGGATTACACTGATGTTACTAAAGAAACGAATTAGGCTCCGTTTGTTTGGAGGAAAATATTTTCCCCATTTTCCGGTTCTTAACAAACACCGGAAAAATGAGGAAAATGTTTTTTGGAAAATGGTTTTCCTGCTTTTCTAAGTAAAATGACTTACGGAGGATGTCTCCTCCGTAAGTCATTTTCCGGAAAATGTTAACTCCCTCACTCACACACCCAACTCCCCATACAACCCACGCTACCCACTCCACCTCCACCTCCAACACTACCCCCTCCATCCATCCGATCCCCACCCCCACCCTCTAACCTTACCTTCCCCACCCACCCACCCACCCCCCACCCAAAAAAAAAAAACTTTTTCTTTTCACACATATTAAAATTATCTTTCAACACCTCCTCCACCCCCGCCCCTACCCCCCAGCCCACCAAAAAAAATTACTTTTATTAAAATTATTTTTTAACAACTCCCCACCACCCCCCCCCCCCCCAAAAAATAAAAATAAAAATAAAAAAATCACTCATATTAAAATTATTTTTTAACACCTCCCCCACCCCACCCCGCCCCTATCCTCCACCCCTCTCCACCCTTCCCCCCTTATCCCCCCCCCCACACGTTGAACCTACCCCCTCCCCCCGGTCCCCGTCAATTATTTTTTTCTCATATGAAAATATTTTTCGGGAAACATTTTCCTTACATTTACCAAACTAGTTTTATGCGAAACAAAGGGAGCCTAAAATATGAATGCTACTAGCAGAATACTTTTCATAGATTTTTGGTTTAAAGATGATGCACGTAA
The DNA here is from genome assembly GCA_026119855.1 of Campanula takesimana. Taxonomy (NCBI): domain Eukaryota; kingdom Viridiplantae; phylum Streptophyta; class Magnoliopsida; order Asterales; family Campanulaceae; genus Campanula; species Campanula takesimana. The sequence goes on from JAOWBW010000857.1 coordinate 221,325, forward strand.
TAATATATTTGTTTCTTTCAGCAACAAACACCAGTTTTTGTTATCATTTATCCTTTTCCAGGCTCAGGTTCTGGCTCCCGTTCTAACCTTTCTAATTACACACACACACACACACATATGTTACTTTCTTTGACCATTACAGAAACTCAGCTCACACTACTTTATGCTTGTTTCTTCAGGTTTATTCCCAAAGTTGTTTGTGAATGCAATAAGTGAACTTGGATCTTTTAAACCTAATCGTACCTGCTGTTAATTTACTTGGCATTTGTACATTTTATGCATGATTGCATACCCAGTGACTAGGCACTTGTTTACGAGTGCACCATCAAACATTCTCTCTGTTGTTTGTATAGGTTGAATTCTGTTTTCTCTTCACATAACCTGATTGCATGTGTCCAGTGCTTTGGTCTATGCTCCACATTCATTAATAGTAGTGGTGGGACCACCCCAGGCCTATGGGTTCACTCAGCCTCCTTTAGCTTTGGGAACTGTCATTTTAGCACCTTAAATTTGAGAAAACTCACAACCATATTAATTCTAACAATTTTGACCCCCTTTATTTTTTTGTAAAATTTTCACCTTTAGTATTTTTTTGACACCCTTTTCTGCCAAATTTGGATATGGTATGTCAGGTTTGATTCCTAAAACAATCTTGACCTCCTCTGCGGAAAATTTCTAGCTTTGCCCCTGATTAACAGCCAACTGTTTCAAAAAGTAAAAAATAATCTGTTATTGAACTTTATTTAGATTTTGTTGCTACCTTTTAAATCTAGTTAAGAGTTTTTTTTTTCAATAATGTGTTCCTATTTTTGCTTTCTCGATGAAAATGACAGAAACAGGGAAATTGTATCTACATCGCCTCACTCCGTGATAGTGGGTGGTCCGATGTGCTACTTTTTATCCACAATCTGAGGAGCATGTTAACTGAATATATGTGGGAAGAGTGCAGCAACTTTCCGAATATTAAAGCTCAAACAGACAGCGACTTCATTCATATGTGTGAGATAGAGTAACAAGAGAAATACAGGTAATTCCTTTTATTTATTTATTATTATTATTATTATTGAAGAGCATCTTGACTGAATTTGTATGGTGAGAAAGCATTACCGTAGTGTGGTCTGAAAGATAGCTAGCTCGGAACAAACAACATGTTGTATTTTGACCTAGCCAAGGATCTAGTTTGACTTGTTATAAACCCATCTAAAAGCTTAAACTGTTGGAGAGGACCCCCAACAATGCATATTTAACTTAAAGACACCCCTCTTTTGTGACTGCTCATGGAAAGATAAACAAATACTAACCTCTCCAGGGCCATCAAAAGGAAATCAGGGTCCCCAAGCTTGCCAAGAGCTTAGGGTATGTTTCGCAACCTTAATTCCACGCCTTGGAATTGGGATTGGACTAACAAAGTGAATTCTGTGGAAATAAATTTACTCTTCCAATTCAACGAGTCGCCAAGAATACCTTTCTCCTATTTAAATTAGTAACTTATCTAAAAGCTTAAATTGTTAGAGAGCTGCCCAAGTCACCCAACAGATATCAAGTTTAACAGAGGGGCTCTTAAGTAGCCTTTTTCTATTTCGGTAAACTAATCTGGGAAGTGCAAATTTGCCGTATAGTACCCCCTCTGTGGTGGAATGATGCTTCCACTTGTTGTTTGTTTGAATGAACTTTAAGCAATAATTATATGTTAATTTAATTATCATATTGGAAAATCTAAAAATTGTTATTGATATTATTTATAATGGTCTATTAATAACAAATTTTAGATTTCCATTATGATGATTTGATTAACCTATAATTATTGCTCAAAGTTCATTAAAAAAAAGTGGGAACGACATTCCGGGACGGAGGGATATTATTCTCAACTCACCCTCTTACAGGCTCCAGATTCAAGAAATGGATTTGCGATAAATTGGCTTTACCTCCATGTAAGGAGAACTAGATACTTGTGATATAATTAATTTCTTAACGTCTCATTCTGTCCAATCTGAAATTTTGTGGAGCATCTTTGTTGATAGCTGCATTTGTAAGTTCGTGTGGTGAGTATTCATTGAAGTAGTAGTTCTATTTGTATCACCTGCAATTGTCAATTTAAAGTACTTTTTGAACTTCAAACATTTTACTTTGCATTATCCTGTTCTTGAGAGTTAGGTATAATCATTCCTCAAATGCCTGGACATGTTCTAGTTTTGCACATTAATTTGCACACGTAACGTATTCTTGTGTTAATGCATTACTTTGCACACGTCACGTATTCTTATTTTATGCATTAATTTGCATTTTTCTTGCAGAGAGGATAATTGTTCCTGTTTTTTATTTATTTTTTATTTTTTATTATTATTGCAAGAATGTTGCAAGCCCAACATCTGCAGGCTATCATACTTTCTCGTAACAGTAGGAAAATGATTAGCTTCAGGTGCAAACTAGCCCAACTTGGGTTAGGTAAGCTTGGTAAATAAGAATGATCAATTTTTTAAAGATTTTATATGATTCTATCTATTGACCTGGGCTTGATTGAAGTTGACTTGCTTAAAGCTTGTTTGTGAGTTAACTAGGTGCCACTCACATATAGGTTCCATGGCTCTGTAAGCTCAAGCTCTATTATAATGAAAGAGCGAGCTAATGCACGAAAAGCTGAGCTTACTCGTTTCAACTGTGGGCTCCGCCAGCTGAAACGACTTTAAATATCCAGTTAGATTAAAATCAGATTCCTGACAAGAAGAGGATTGTTCCAGTCAGGAATATTTTCTGAAAACAGCTAATGATCAAGACAGATAACTTTTATGCATTAATACACGTTTTTTTTCTCTCGTACTCCAGTCCTAGTTCTGATCCATCATCATCATCTCTGTAGTTCTGATTTAAGACCATAAAAACTTGACATATTTACAAATGATGGAAGCCAATATGATAGTACGTTGTGTAGCCACCATATACATATATAGGGCTAGATTAACATATTATAATGTACTACTACGATATATATGTTCCTTATATCTATAACTGTTAGTCGCACGCCTGTAAAAAGCTGATTCCATCCATGTTTTTTTGCAGACTTTGAGGAAAGATGCTGCGATTATAGAGAGCCTGAACTGAAGAAGTCATCACTGATTATGCATGATTTATGGAGAAGGATGATTTATGAGTATGATTGTCCCAAACAAAAAATTTCCAAAAAGGTCGGAGCTTTCGCTTAGGAGAGTGAGATAACAACTCTGACTCAGTTCTTCTAAGCATTTCCCACATCACCTGCACATCCTCGTATCCACACATTTGGATATCATCATGAAGCTTCAAAAGCCCTGCACCTGAAAGAAACAACACCATCCACGTAAGTAAACCTATTTTAAGCTACTAGTTTCATTTTTTCATATTCCTGATGCTATTATCAACTTAGTAGGACGGAATGATGTGTCTTAACTGATTTGGTTGTATTGTAGCAACCAAACTCATTAAGTCTCTTCAAAATCTTTAACGGTCTGTTTTGTATATTAAAAATTTAACTAAGCAAGCACATACAACCTTGTTATGAATCATGATCATGATCATGATCATGCTGGTGGCTCCGCTTAGTAGTGAGAATGATGGTGTTAATAAAGTTAGTAATACCCAATCCGCGTTCCCCCCATCTATCAAATCATACATAATTACATATGATAATTGCTGTTGCGGCCGGGTTTCCTTAATCACAAAGAATAATTCCCTTTTAATCTTTGACGCCCATATCATTTGACCAGTGGAGAACCGACAGAATAAAATTTTAAACACCCCACAAAACATCTCAAAATTGTTTACTCAACTTGAGCGTAACTAGGCATCTTTATTTATCTATCGGATGTCACACTCACACAAAGTAATCCCGTCAATTACAAGCTTGTTAGATATAGATATCTGACACAGAAATCTAGAACTTTAATTGCGTCCACTCCACCAATAAAAAGTAATAATTGTCTCAAAGCAATTAAATACTCCCTCCGTCCCAAAATGATCTTCTCATTTACCATGTTTCATTATACAAAAAAGTTGTTCTCATTTCTACAATCTAGGCTTTAAAAGTGCACAAACAAAACATGGCTAGTGAAGCAAGTGTTCATATCCTTAAAAAGTTTGAATAGTCAAATAGTAAGATGATTTTGGAACGGAGGGAGTAGTTCATTGATCTAAGCTAATGGGGAAAGTTAAAAATGAAAGCAGGCCTAAACTTCTCATCTTTAATCTGTTACTTTTATTCCCCTTAGAGAAATGATATTACAACTCCGTGGATATTTCCAAAATGCATTAGGACAGATCGAAACAGAGGAGAAATTCAATTCAATTGAATTTGAAACCAAAACAAAATAGGAAACTGACCATTCTTGCGGGACTTAACGCGGGTAGCAACTGCAAACAAAACCCTTCTAACAGGAAACACCATCTTTTGCCACATCACCTTTGTCCTCCTACTTCCGATTCCACCTATCACCCTTAATCCCTCCACCTCTAATTCTCTTCCTCTTCCTCTATATATACACATATATGTATATATTTATTTATGTATACTACTCCAATATTTATGATTCTCACAGTTGAGATAGACAGAAACAGAGAGAGAAATAAATGGTGAGATGGGTGAGTAGTGAATTTATGACTATAACAAAGGAGGAAGAAGAAGAAGAACAAACAACAACCATATATTAACGTCTTGTATTTTTTTTTAAATTGTTCACCGACACGTGAGTACTGTTGGCTACACTACACGCGGCCCTAATTCATTGGCCTTTCTGTTCATTAATTCCTTACTCCTTCCCGAAAAGATACTCTCATTTTGATTTTTTATGGTTAATAAAAATAAACTTTGACCAAACATTAATGTCAATTTAATGATCACAATAAAATTTTAAAAATTGTTATTGATAAATCACTTAATTAATGATTTATCAATTATAAATTTTCAAATTTTATTAGAGTGATTAAATCGTCACTAATGATCAGTCACATTTCAATTTTGTTGACCGTAAAAAAAGTTAAAATAAAATTATCATTTTCGTCTTGGACAGAGTGAGTGAGTATTTTATAAGACACGTGTACAAGTTTGTGGACTGCTATTAGGCTGCTTTTTCCATTTTCTACTCTCCATTGACTTTTCCTCAAACTTTTAGATTTTATAATTATGTGGGCCTGTTGTGAGTGGGGGAGTGAATGTTTTGCCCGGAATATATTTTATGTGGATCCTAGCCCGTTCTATTAGTTTGAAATTGGAGCTGATTAATTTTCGAAGAGTTAGTTTTGGGGGAAACTATTTTTTTTTTAGGCAAACGATAAATCATTTCATTCACAATGAAAAAAGAGATGTCACACCACAAAGATTGGAGGCTCACTCAGAATTACAATAGTAGTTCTATTTCGTAACTTACAAGAATTATAATTGATATCTAAACCTGAGACGTACGGATTCCTTTCCAAGCGAAACTTGGAGACTGCCTCAATCTGGCATTTACGAAATCCCCCATCGGGTAAAATGTTGCGCTGAGCACGAGATATGCAGAATCCGGGTTGGCGAGAAAACGCCTACCAAGCATCTTAAAATTTTCGAACAATCCTTGTGTAGTTAGAACATCAGAACTCACTTCATTGTGAGAAAATGCTTGAATCGTCGCAATTTTGAAAAGAAAAATACAACAAATAAACAAACAAAACCAACATAGGCTCTCCCAAAGGAGAGAATACAACGGCTCTCACTTAGGGGGAAACTAGTTTTTATAACGTATAAAAATTTACTTTTTAATTCTTAAACCTTACCTTAAATTATAAATCTTAAACCCTAAACCTTAAATCCTAAACTTTAATTTTTTATAACTTATGGAAAAAATTAGTTTCCCCTAAAATTTTCTCAGTTTTTGAAATAATTTATTGATTTTCTTTTTATCCTACCTAAAAAAAAGATCAGCACATTTGCTTTAGGAAGAACCGTTTGGGAAAGATAAAGTGAGTGAGTGAGATCATTGCAGACATACTCCTTACTTAGTGACTGCATAAAAGCCTTTGTGCTTAATTTATATCTTAATTATTGCTTTATCTTTGCGTTTCTCCTAAGAATACTACCTGATGGAAAATAAAGGCCCTTTCAATTAAGCCCTAAGCTAGCTATTCGAGATTTGACTATGGACACCCACACACACTCTGTATGCATTTTGTTTCTAATATTATTTGGGCGGTAAACGAGCCGAGTCGAGCTCAAGCTCGTTTACTTACTTATCGAGCTCGCGAGCCGATATCGAACACGAGTTTTAACGAGCCGAGCTCGAGCTTAGGCTTTTTTTTCCCCTACAAAAATGTGTTCTTAACGAGCTTATCGAATCAAGTTTGAGTTGATTGAGTCGAGTTCGAGCCGGTCGAAAATTAAAAATTCAAGTTTAACGAGCTTATCGAGGCGAACTCAGATTTTTAACGATCTAAACGCGTCGAACACGGTCGGCTCGATAACAAAACGGGCTTGACAATTGGTTCGAGCTCACTCGAGCTCGAGCTTTCACGAGCCGAGCTTGGCTCGAGCCAGCTCGAATCGTATAACAGCCCTAACCCTAAGTTGTACTCCCTCTGTCTCAAAATACTTGTAGTTCTAAGATTTTCACACAAATTAAGAAAATCAATCAATGCATGTCTAATGAACTAAATTACTCTTAAAATATTTCAAATACCAAGATAATTAAATGTTTTTACAATGACAAATACCATCATAAATAAGGGTATACGGAGTATTTGACAAACAATGTGATGGAAATATAGTATTAGTGGGTGTCTATAGAGGCCAATCCAACAGTGAAAACTTACCTAACATTGACCAATAAATAGGACACCTCCGGCTCCAACCCTAAAAACAAACAGGGTATTGTACGAGTATTTTGTTTGGGCCTCCTAAATATTGTCGGCAGCTGCTTGGTCCACGTAATTTAGATTTAAAGTGGAGATTTTATTGGATTTTGTGGAGTGAAAATGATTGGTCACCAGATGAGATATTTTCTTCCTTCCAAATTAACTCTTCACCCAATTGCATAATCACCATTTTTAATAATAAAACACGGGTTTTGAGTCGACTTCTTGTCTTTGCAATAATTGAATTTAATTTCCAAAAGTAGTATACCTCCATGGTAGACTTTGCCAAAAATATTTGAGAAAAGACAACTTTCACAATTAAGTTGTCGCTGTCAATTCGGAACGGTTAGTTTATAATGAATAATTAACACCAATTTCCAAAATAATTTTATAAAATGATAGCAATGCTAGGGGTACAAAATAATTTTATAAAATGATGAATACAAAACGAGGTAGCGATATTTTATTAGCCCATCGATTGTGGGCCCGGCACACTCTAATTAAAAACACCAATAAAATCTTGACACATCATTTTGTATACCAAATTTTGTGGAATTTTTTTGTGACTTTATATTTACCCTTAGTTGATTGACAATTTTAATTTTAATTTACTTTTATAATCTCTACCTTAGTACTCGTATAACCGTAGTAGTAAAAATGAATAGTCTTGTTCTTTATTTTTTTTCCTTTGTCTTATTCTTAATAATGAATAATTAACACCAATTTCCAAAATAATTGTTCTTTTTATAGTTTGAGATTATTATTTTTTTAACAAAAATAATGGACTTTTTAGCAATTCGTTCAGCACATATATAAAAATATCCATGCTATACTCCTATATCCTTACGCAGTTATAACATACAAGTACAAAATGGAAAATTGACATTTAAGGTAAATACCCCTTAAGATGATGAGACATTTTGTGCCAAAATTTCCTTAAAAAAATTGGGTCGACAATCATTTTTTGATGGAATGAGTATTCCATATTTGCCGCCCCAAACATTTACTGCAAAGCACTGACTGAGATTATGAAATACACAACTCACTAGCCACTACTCCCTCCGGTCCAAAATAACTGTCTCTTTTTGTATTTACACAACTCTTAAGAAATGCAATTATTATCATGGTTTGATGACAAAAGTTCCAACTTTACCCCTATTAAGTGTGCAACTTTCTTACATTAATGTCTCACACTAAGACAATTAATAAAAGAAAACAGTTTCAATGCAATGCTAAAAAAGACATTTAGCTCAAAAGTGACAATTATTTTGGACCAAAATTTTGGTCCAAAAGTGACAGTTATTTTGGACCGGAGGGAGTAGTAATTAATTGTATTATTCTTGCACCTCAAAAACTAAACCTATACCTATATATTAAAAGTCGACGCGGAGAACTACGGAGGTGCCACGTGTACAAGTGTTGACTAAATCTAGCTTTTGGTGAAGCCACCTCGTCACCTTACTAATTAATAAATGACTTTTTTTTTCCTATTAGCTAATAATATTAGTTACTATATATGGTAACTATTATAGTTAACTATTATAATAACCAATACTTAAAATAGTAATAATTACTATTATAGTTAACTATTAATTTTAATAGTAATAGTTACTATTAATAGTTAACTATTAATTAACTACTACTTATAATAGTAATAGATCCTATAATAGTTAACTATTATAGTTACTATATTAGTTAACTATTATAGTTAATATTTGTATTTAGCTATTAATAGTTAAATATTATAGTTAACTATTATATCTACTTATTAATTATAAACTATTATAGTTAATAATTATATTTAAATATTTATAGTTAATTAATATAATTACCTATTATAGTTAAATATATGCAACTATTATGATTTATGATTACTAATACTATCAATAGTATTAAGTAATTATAATAATTACTATATATGTGAATTATTACTATTGACAATATTATATAATCATAATAGTTACTATATAAGTTAATTACTAATATTATTATTATTACTTAACTATAATAGTTATAATATAAGTTAACTATTACTATGAACAGTATTAGTTAATTATAATAGATACTATATAGATTAACTATTACTATTAATAATATAAGTTAATTGTAATAGTTAACAATAAATGATAACTATTACTATTAATAGTATTATTTAAGTGTAATAGTTATATATGATAACTATTACTACTAATAGCATTTGTTAATTGTAATAACTAACTATATAAGATAATTATAGTTACTATATAAATTATTATTTATTATTAATAATAATGTTAGCTAATCATAATAGTTACTCTATTCGTCGTAAATAATAATTTAAAAGTAATAGTTACTATATATAGTGGAAAACTAATATTAATAATAGTAATTTATATAAAAACTAATAATAACAATAGTTATAATATATTAAAACTATTATAATTAATTAATATTATTTTTATTATTAGTATTAGTTACTTCACTTGGACAAGTTTTTAAAAAAATCTTACGTTTCATGAAGCCACATCATCATGTGTCCTACGAATTTCGTGAGACTTTTCATATTTTTTCAAATAGCTAATAGTATTAGCATACTATATTTGTTACTATATTTGCCACTACATTTTTTTCATTTTCCACTACATTCATTAATATAATTTTATCTCTTGACTCAATTGACCTTCAAACACTTCTAACTATTTATGGTATTTTCCTGTTATTTTGGAAAGTTTTTTTTAATTCTTTTTATCTTTCATATTTGTCTATTTAATCATGACAAAGAAATAAATGTACAACAAATATTTATGATTTTATTTTTTTTTGCAAAATTGATAAAGAAATTAAATGTAGTGACAGAGAATTATTAATCATTCATTGTTTTATATGCAACTAAAGATATACTTAAATTATAAAAAAATTATCTTGATTTTCATCTTAACGATTGAAAAGAAGATTAGGAAAAGTGGTATATAATTTATGTAATTTTAAATTAGGAATCAGATATCTTATGTAAGAAATTTTAGGGTGTATTTATAAATAAATATTAAAATATTATTATTTCACTAATAAAAAATATTGTGAAAAATTATATTTTTTCTAAACAATAAAATAACCAGCTTTATGACTAAGAAAATGCTAATCTTCCAATTGAAATTGTCAAATACACAATTGGTGGAACTAAAAATAACATGGGGAAGTAGGTTAATTTAAACAATATGATGTTACGTTAACAACACATATATTTTTAATACAATGAAAAATATTTAAAAGTCATCTTTTCAGTAAATTATGGATCACATAATTTTTTATTTTTATTTTTTGAAAAAATAAAGATAAAAAATACCAGTATAAATAAACAAAAAATAACTTGAAAAGGAAAATAAAATTGTAATTTACTATTAAAAGTTAATTCTTTCTAGTGCAAGATAACTAATGTCAAGAAAAATAATAGTTAATTAATATTTTATTTGTTAATGTAGTGGATATTTTTATAATAAATGTAGTGTATAAGTAAAATTGGTAGTAGTAGTATAATCTATTATGGAATGTTCATTAATTCCATTTCAAACATAGGATGATTACGTCTATTTACAAAACTAAGAAAGGGTAATTGTGTCTATTTATAAAATTTTGTAGTGGAAAAGAAAAAAATATAGTGGCAATAGCCCCTCCCATTAGAATAATGTGCCTCTTAGTCAATAATATTCTATTATTGTAATAGATAATCACATTCTACTATTAGAGTACTATGTTAGTATGTACTATATAAGATGTAAGATAGGTGAAGAGTCTACACTAATTTGAAATTATTAAATTAATTATTATGAGTTTATTAATTAATATTACAAATCTGGTCAATATGAAATTTCTATCTTGTGAAGAAAATAATTATATGCTTTCATTTAAGTGCAATGGTTACTCAAATATGAAAAGTCTCAATATAACTTAGTACATTAATAATAATCATGATAAAATGACTTTAACATCTCCGTTATAAGAAATGAAAAGTCATAAAAATTTAATACAATATTTACTTTGAAATGTTAAGTCACAAAACTAAATATTTGATTTATCTTTTGAAACATAAAAAAGTCTTTAAACAAATTAATTGGTTGAACTAAGTCATTAAAGAATTATGTTGAGCCAACTTATAATTAATCCGGTAAACAAATGAAAAGTCACAAAAAACTATCATCTTAGTTTTAAATCAAAAGTTAGAAAATTTCTCTTTAATTTATCCTTTCGATTTATCCAATTGAAATTATTTTACATGTCTTTTCTTTTGATTGTACTTTTATGATATTTAAACCTTCAATTATTTTCTTAATTATAGCAAAATTTTACTTATTATGATAAATTTTGTTCGACTATTTAACATAAAAAAATAATTGTAAACAATTTTCCGTGCGTAGTACGTAGCACGAGTTTTCCCCAAGTTAGGCATGAAAGAGAAATCAGTATGACTATAAATTTAAGTCTCTTTGAGGGGAGGGTGGGGAAAACTAAAGAAGGTGAGATTTGATGAAAAATCCAACAACTAGAAAGAGGCCAAAGGAGAGTCCAATACAACAATAATAGTGGCTAGGGCTGTTATACGAACTGAGCTGGCTCGAGCTCGAGTCGAGCTCGAACCGATTGTCAAGCTCGTTTTTGTTATCGAGCCGACAGTGTTCGGCTCGTTTAGCTCTTTAAAAGCTCGAGTTCGGCTCGATAAGCTCATTAAAATTGAATTTTTGTTTTCAAACGGCTCGAATTCGGCTCGATAAGCTCGTTAAGACCATCTTTTTCTTAAAAAAATGTCTAAGCTCGAGTTCGGCTCGTTAAAACTCGAGTTCGATATCGACTCGAGTTGTTCGCGAGCAGCTCGCAAGCTCAATTCGACTCGAGCTCGAACAAGCAAGTGGGCTCGAGCTCGAGCTCGATACCCCAAAGCTCGGCTCGGCTCGGCTCGTTTACGGCCCTTTATTTGTGGCTGAGGCAACGCCCTGCTTTCTATTTCTATTTCTATTTCTATTTTTATATCCACTAATAATTCTTAACTACCCCTGCTTTTTATTTTTATTTCTATTCTATTTCTAATTCTTAGTTAATTAATCCGACGTTGTCCTTCCACTTCTCCTCCTCTCTACACTCTACAACTTCGTCAGCTAATCCAACCCCCCCAAAACAACTAAACCTTCTTCTTCTTCTTTTTTAACATATCTAATCTACACATACATACGCTCAACTACATCATCAACTACTGCCATATTTTTTTAACTCCCCCCCCCCCCCCCCCCCCCTCTCTCTCTCAAAAAGAAAGACACATAGTATACTGATATACACCCACTATATCCAAAACTATACAATCCTAACCACACTAGTCAATATCTATATACTAAGCTCCACCACATTCTTCTGCCTCTACCCACCCCCACCGACCGAGATGCTGTTGAGCATGCCGGTACATAAATCCAGAATAATTTTAATATTATACATATTTCTAGAAAACGCACACATATATAAGAAAAAGTCCAAAGAAAGGCGACCTCACTCAAAATACCGTTGTATAAATATTGATGGTCCAATGCTTAAATAGAAAATGTAGGGTTGATGTACCATTACCGATCGTATAGTTACCAAAGTAGAACAAAACCATCATTGAAGCTCATGAGATGATTCCCAATCTGGCCACGACATCATCATATATGTTTCTTCCTCGTGTTTCTATTTGACTGCACAATAAAGAAGAGCACAATGGTCAGACATAAAAAAGCAGCCTCTTACTTACCACATAATAATGCTAGGGAAGACACATATTTCTTTCTTTAGTAAAAGCTAAATTAGAATAAATGTGGGGAGTTTGGGACCTACTGCAGACGTCCTCCAACATCAGAATAATACACATTTATTTATATCAACTATGATGACAAATAAAAAATCCCAATCATATTTATCTTTACCAGATTAACAGCACCGCTCATTATCCACCGACGCTAAATATTTTATTCAAACCCAATGAAACTAGAATTACCTCTCCTCCTCATAATCCTTGCTTTTTACAAGTAGGCCAATTCTTTTAATCCCATGACACTAATAATAGAAAGGGTGCTCCACTTATAGGTGAAAGCAACAATTAAAAGTGGCAATTAGGTTTCTTTTTCTAAGTATCAAATTATGATACCTGATTGCAAACACTCAAGGAGATGAAACATGAAAACCAGATATACATATCATATCACCCAGTGAAAAAAAAAAGAATTACACGGTTCTCACCCCTTTTCCCTTTCTTTATTTTTCTTGTTGGAAAATGAAAATGAGAAAACAAAACAGATCATCGGCTATTTTCTAACCAGAAAAAAAAAGTTTTTTGCGTCCTACCTATAGAGGGCCAGTTTTTACTGTCCTACCACTTTTTATGAATGTCCTTATTCTAAAGGGCATATCAAATGAATTGAACTGATGTTACAGAACAAGTAATCTCCACATACTTCTTGGTTTATTAATTTCAAATACTACAATTTTCCTACTACTTACAAAAAGTACCCTAATCCCTTTGTATAAGAACAAAGGTGATTTCCAAGATTGTGCCAACTATCGAGGGATCAAACTAATGAGCCATACTATGAAACTTTGGGAAAGAGTGATTGCACAACGGCTAAGAAAAATTGTGAATATTTCGGATAACCAATTTGGATTTATGCCAGGCAGATCGACTATGGACGGAATCTATCTTATGAGACAAATCATGGAGAAATATCGAGATAAAAAGAAAGATTTGCACATGGTTTTCATTGATTTGGAGAAGGCGTATGATAAAGTGCCAAGAGAGGTACTTTGGTGGGCTTTAGTAAAGAAAGGCGTTTCAAAGAAATATATTGATATTATCAAGGACATGTATAATGGAGTTAGTACTAGTGTACGGACAAGCGTTGGGAAGACAGAAGAGTTCCCTATCACGATTGGAGTGCATCAAGGCTCTGCACTTAGGTGGCGTTTGTTTTTTTCATTCAGATCTGAATGGAGTCTGAATGTCTAGCGAATCAGACATTCTCCAATTCAGATTGTTTGTTTTTTTATCAGCTTTCAGATCTGAATAGAGACTTTTGATCTGAATGGAGTCTGAATGAATCAGACCTAAAATGAAGTCTGATTAGAGTCTGAATGGTGTCAGAAGCAACAATAATTAAAATGCTTTTTCACTTTTCTTTTAGCAAATAAAAATCCATTATTATCCATTAATTCTCATGCTTATACATAATATTTCAAAAGGTTAACACTTAAAAAAAAACAATTTAGATGTGAATTCAGATGAAAAAACAAACAGCTTGAATAATTCAGAATTCAGTCTTCAGACGCTGCCTCTTATTGATTCAGATGTGAATTCAGATTTCAGGACTTAACACTTAAAAAAAACAAACGCCACCTTAGTCCCTTTCTCTTTGCCCTGATAATGGACGAAGTGACGAGGTCAATCCAAGATGATATTCCATGGTGTATGTTGTTCGCAGATGATATTGTACTGATTGATGAGACAAAAGAAGGTGTTGAAAGTAAATTGGAGTTGTGGAGACGCACTTTGGAATCTCGAGGTTTTAGGTTAAGCAGAAGCAAAACTGAATATATGGAGTGTAAATTTAGCAAAGTTGGAAGCAGAGAGGCAGGAGTGATCATATTCGATGGAAAGATTGTCCAAGCTTCCGAGTTCTTTCGCTATCTTGGATCTATTATCCAAAAAGATGGAGAATTGGATGGAGATGTGGCTCATAGGATTAAAGCAGGTTGGTTGAAGTGGAAGAGTACCACAAGGTTTCTTTGTGATCGTGGCATGCCAAATAGATTAAAGGGAAAATTCTATCGTACGGCAATTAGGCCTGCACTGCTTTATGGCACTGAATGTTGGGCCGTGAAACAGTGTCATATTCATAAGATGAATGTAGCGGATATGCGTATGCTACGATGGATGTGTGGGCATACAAGAAAAGATCGATTGAGAAATGAGGTGATCAGGGGTAAAGTAGGGGTTGCGCCCATTGAGGATAAAATGAGGGAGCATCGTCTAAGGTGGTTTGGTCATGTGAGACGGAGATCGAGTGATGCACCGGTTAGGAGGCCTGAAGAGTGGAGAAGTGATAAAATGGCGAGGGGTAGGGGAAGACCCAAGCAAACTTGGATTAAGGTGATTGAAAATGATATGAGTTTACTCGGAGTGGATGAAGATGTGGCGTTGAAGAGGCCGGAGTGGAGGGCGAAAATTCATGTGAATTATGGGGGTTGATCGTACTTTTTTATTATTATTATTATTATTATTTATTTATTTATTTATTTATTTTATTTTATTTTTTTTCTCTCATCTTTTCTCTCTCTCTCTCTCTCTCTCTCTCTCTCTTCTCTTTCTCTTTCTCTTTCTCTCTCTCTCTTCCCTTTTATCACGATGACATATGAGGATTCATGTTAGCCGACCCAAAATTATTTTGGGGCCAAGGCTTTGTTGTTGTTGTGTTGTTGTTGTTGTTGTTGTTACAAAAAGAAAAAAAAAAAACATTAGAATGAGAGTCTCATTGCAAAAAGAAAGAAGGCACAAAAACAATGTGCAACACTTATTATGGGACGGAGAGAGTGTTACTACAAAATGACGAATCCAAATAGTTAAACTTATAAATATTAATCAAAGTGCAAAAACAGGTTTCATACGAACTGTAGGTGAAGATTTCAAGCTCAGAAAATTTGAGGATGCCAAAATAGCTGGTGAGTAACAAAGGCCAATTATTACGATTTTGCCTGATACTGAAAGAGCTACAAACACATATTTGCATAAGGAGATTTTTCCTAAATGCAAGTTTAAACTAAGGGGCCTTAATATATAATGTGACAATGGTGGATTAATATGAGGTACACAAGACAATATTTAGCCCTTTCCACTTTGGGCTTCCGCTAAAGTTTATTGCGACCAAGAAATTACACACAAGTCAATACGGACATACCAGTGTGGATGGCATCATCACGGCAGAGCAACAGCATCAGAGTTGCTAGTCTTCCATGTTCTTCATATACTCCTTTGAAAGTTTTGTCTCCATTACCAGCTTCTGTTCTTTGATAAGTGAATACCCTGATTCTAGTAATGCTTCCACCGATTGCTGATCAACCATATAAAGTTAGAAAGTTCATAAAATTCTCATTACATTTGGATATAGAAGTATAGAAACAAGCTAGCTGGAGTGCTGGACTAAAAACTGGAATACACCACGCAAAAAGTGCAAATAAGATCACGAGAGCCAACATCAACTGTCATCCTAAAAAATGAGCAAATAACCAAACATTAAATCCATTTCTTTGAAGAACTTCAATTTTTGAGGCTCCAATAAGTAATTACTAGTCTACGTTGTGGCCTTTAATCATTCTTGCACAGATTGGGAGTCTCGAATGATCATACCACTGATGTTTTTCTCAATTTCTAGAGAAAGAAAACTAGTAGCTAAATTCCTGAAACCCCCGTCAAACGACTTTATTTGATCTATAATCTAACTTAAGAATTTTCTACAAGGGAAAGCAAAAAATCATCTGTTTGGACAAGTACTTTAATGTGTCTTTGCAGGTGATACTTGTTGTGAATTGGTGCCATTGCTTCAGATATTGGGGAGGGGGGGGGGGATTCTGAACCATGTAACTTTCTTTTTCAGAATATGTCAGAATAATATATCCTAATTGTACTTCATTTGCTGATGCAGCATTAATATTTACCCTTTTAGCTTTACACGACTTTGTAGGCACAGCAAATTTATTACTACCTCTGACCCAAAATGAATGTCCAAAATTACTCTTGAATTGATCAAGAGCAATTTCGGACATTCATTTGAGATGGACGGAGTACATGGTAACATATTCTCTTAACAGAAAAGAAGTTCAAAAAATGACAGATGCTACATTGGAGGAGGGAAAGAGATCAAAAGAGTGGAAAAACAGCCAAAAAAAAATCATGAAAGAATTTCTCTTGAATCTCCCCTGCAGAGTCAGAAGATGTTCCTCCACAATCCCCTATAGAAGAAAGGACAAAACAGAAGTGACACCACAAGAATCATCACGTCCATCATGAAACAAGAAGAGAAGATCAAGCAGACCATTTTAGCATTTTGCTGAAACCAGATATGCCAGGACACTGTGCAGGCCACATCTCCAAAGGCTGCAATTCCTTTTGACTACCTCATTATTCTCAACAAGAGTGGACACAAGGAAGATTCACCGGGAGTCAACATTACCAAACAGCCCAGCCCAATGCAATCTTAATTATTGCTTGAGAATTTAAACAAAAAACCTACATGATTTTATAGAACTTATTCATTCAAATGTGAATGCTTGCTCTACCTCTGGGGGAATAAAAGTAGGGAGATTTTCATCTTTTTTTCGTCTGAGAAGTTTGCGCCCAACATTTTCAGCACCACCTATTTCATCAACCCACTACAAGAAAAAGGGATTTAAATTAATATTAAACCATCAGGATGTATACAGAAAGGAATTACTTCCAAGGAATATGAATAGGCCAATAAATCATGAGCAGCAGTAGTAAACATACATATGAAAGAAAATGAAATGAATAACTTGAGCGAGGGGCCATCTACTATAGTGGGAAACCCTTTGATTGCTATGTCTGGAAATGAGACAAACCAATTTGCGCAGAGCTCAAGCTTCTCAAAGTACCATTGTCTTAAGACAACAGTCGGAACTCATGATGCCATAAATGATTTTTGTATTTACATACAAACACAACAGAAACAGATTTTTTGTCTTTTAGATAAAGTATAACTAAAAGGTAACAGTAAATGGGGGTGCTGACCATCTACTCTTGGAGTATCAAAGCAAGATGACCAAAAGAAACCAATTATATAACTGTACATTCCATTTCAACTGATTTATCAAGTGCTAAGAAATATAGATGAAAAAAGAACTTGGAAATGATTGAGGCAATCCAAGATGATGTCACATCTGTTACTTGAAGCAACATATAATTCTCTTTTTTTTTTTTTTTTTTTTGAAGCACCACATGATTCTCATGACAATGTTGTGCACCACAAAAATATAAGAATTGTTCATACCCGTTTAACAACTAACAAGAATGATTTGTGGAAATATATATATATATATATGGTCTTACTCCAATGAGAACCATTTAAAATGAGAACCAAGCATAACTATTGGATTAGATACAAAATCAAGGGTCCAAATTATAGATACAGATACAGTAGATACACTTGGATACAGTACCTAAATTTTGAATATTGCACTTGGATACAAAATAGCTAAATAACTATTGTATCCAACATTGATGGTGTCTGGATTATTCGAAGAAAGGAGGGCATCTTACTATAAATCTCCGTTCTCGAGATCTGCCTTCACTAAAATATCAGTGTAGTATTCTTATGATTCAGATGCGTACAGAATAGATGATGGTATTTTATCTTGGAATTCTATACTTTCAGTAATGTAACAGATTCTTTAAAATTTTCAACACGTGTCTGTGATTCAGATCCCTTCTACGCCATGTAAGACTGTCTATCATAAAACCATATAATAACAATGTTTAATGTGTGTCGTATGTGAGTGTTAGGAGGGTAAAACTTTTGAAGGGAATGATGATCTGTAAGCGCAAAAGCGAGAAACTAAAACTTTCAGTCCAAAAAGAGCAATTAACTTCTTGACAACAATAAATTCCAATGTTAACTATTCATCAATCGCCTGTTTGATTGTATAATCGTATCATGAGCAAAGTAATAGGCACCTTCAAGATTGATCGATCGTAGGTTCGGGACCTAAGAGCTCCATAAAAATCCAAGGCTGCCAGAAAAATATAGAATAAATTAGAGTAATAACAGGAATAAAATTTAAATGGACTTTAATGCCTTTGGTTCTTCTTGCTTCTCTTTTTTCTTTTTCCATTTTTTGGGAGCTGCATTTACACATTCAACTGTCACTAACTGCTACTCCAAAACAAGAAAAAGAAACAGCTACAATATCGGAAAGCAGATGCGATTTCACAGTTCCAACATAGTTCAGCAATAAGTTTACTCAACGCCTTCGCTGACTATGCAACATATGAACGAGTACAGTCAAAAGAAAGATGTCCACCAGATTGCAATTCCTTTCACAATAATCAAGATGCCATGGCGTCATGCAAGTATTGTTGTCAAAGACAAGTAACATGTACCTTGGTTGGGAAATGTTTTCACTATGCTTACAACATCACTCCTTGATATGCCATCTTTCTGATACATTCTATGAACAATATTTATGATATCGTCGAGGTTAGGCTGCCTGCTCAAAAAAATAAATCGCTTCTAAGAAGAATCCAAAAGATCAAAACTATACATGTAATCGTAAACAATTGGATTTATACAAACATTAAACCAAAGAGAGACTGCATTTCAAACACAGAAGGTAACAGGCAAACGTCTAGGTGATCCAAAATTAAATTTAGGAAAAGAGTAACACACCCATGGCATATCGTTCTTACTGATTGCTACAAACTAACAATTGATTATGCTTATTATTTTTTAGAATTGAACGGTTTCTCGTTGCCTAGCACAGTAAGAAGATTGTACTTATTGCTCATGCAGCAAAACAAAATGAAATGGGAAGCTGACCATATCAATTAACATCAATCATCATGGAAAAAGTGCATAAGAGGCTAGTAATGGCTAAAGACAAGGTAAAGTATGTTCAAGTTTACCAGTAAAACTTGTCCATCCTTCCATCGCGAATTAAAGGAGCATAAATGGTTGAAAAATCATTTCCTGTGACAATGATCGGAATTCTGTTTGTAATATCTGAAGTACGCCAATCTTGTCCAATGCTAACTCTAGTTGGATTATCTGATAGATTCATAAGAGTTCCAACAACAATTTGATTGTTGACAGTCATTTGAGTGTTTCCTGGATATAAGAACACGAGAAAACTTATTTCAAATAAAGAGCCACAGAAACAAAGAGATCTTGAATGTCATTTGCTTGCTTGAAGATAAGTTCTGAAAAATAAAAAACTAAGAGCATACGCAGAGAGTGATACTGAAACTAACTTTACATCAGTTTTTCATCGATTCAGAATTTCCCAATCCAATTTAAACTTTAGCTCACCAAATCTACCAAGACCAGCATCAATATCATTGATCATCAAACAGCTCATCTTCCCCTGAAAGAGAAAGAATCGATGTTGACAGTCTTACTAGATCAGATAACTTGAAATATGTGAACAAGGGGAGAAAAAAAAAAGAATCAAATTAAAGGTAAAAGTCTGTTAGCCATGACTGCTATAGAGTAGTTACAGTACGTTAGAAGTTACCAAAAACAATGCCTGCCTGCTATCAAAGTAAATGATGTTTTGAAATAACTGTAAGATGTAACTTTGTTCAAGTGCTTTATCCATAGCAAAACTGCTAAATTTGGCACAATCAGTAACTCTTTAAACATGTAAATATTAATGGAGTAAATGAGCGGCATTGTTCCTATGTGAAATAACATGAATATTTTATGATTATAGTACATGTAGAGATTCCTACCCCCCCCCCCCCACCTCAAAACCAAGGAGCACGGATGTACTCACGGATGCAAGCGGTGAACGCGACTTCATATGCAGCACATTTAGGAGGGACAAGGTCAAAGAGTCATAATTTGGTGCAGGATTTAAGGAAAATGTCCCGATGGTCCTTCTCTACATGTAGGATCATTGGGAGTAATGGACTAGGCTAGGATGTAGAGTCACATGGCCCAATGGCTGGCTTGGTTAAATGAGTCCTAACCAGGTCATACGGAGAATCAGGGATGGTCCAGGTCGGACCAGTAAAAGAACAACATCATGATCACGCGAATTTATTCTTCGCCTAGCAATAAATACAACCTCTTGAGAATTATGAGGTCAACAAAGAGAGAGAGAGAGACAGTTATCAACACCTGAGTCTTTTGCCTCTCCAGATACCTGGCAGTTCTTATTCTCACTCTCGTATTCACTCTTTCCCAGTGATGCTTGGTTGCGATGCCACCTTCAACCTAAGAAACCTCTATTCCTTTGACCAGGGGGATCATACTACAGAAGTCCTTGATGTAGAAAAAAGAGAAGCAATCCTCAGAGAACCACTATCTTAAATTTGTGGTATTACAATATTCCTCCTCCATTTCTCATTCACATTCATCACACTGAAATGATCCAGGAAGGAACATCGATACACCATTCTGATATGATAAATCAGCCTATAAGTTCACAATAAAGCTCAGAGGTGGAAGGGTCTAATTTAGCATGGCTTGTACGTCAACCAAAAGCCACCTATCCATGAAAGTCATTTCCTGTCATGAACTCAGCCAAAAGGACAATGTAACATGGATACAATGAAAGGTGTCAACAAGTCTCCCTTCTAAAAGACATTTTTTCCTTTTCTTCTCCTATAAGAGTACATTGACATTCACTTTAGGATAGCAAAAGCTAGCTTAAACTAGAAAAATGTAGCAAGTGGTAAGATGGTCATCTCAAATAAGAATCTCAATAAGTAATAAAGCTTCTAACTTTGTTCTGAACCACTTGGGACGCAGTCCGATACCGATCACGTATTAATCTTCCTGGTTCTCCTGCAAAACGAAAGTATGATTTATAGTATCAACAAGTAAGAAATTGTGAATGAAACTGAAAGAAATCTTCTCTTAATATTGGAGAAACCATCTTCATGTTCTTCAAAGAGAAGCAAAAAAGTAACAGAAAAAATTCATGAAATAAAGTTGTAAATGGGAAGCATCCAGCATTGTTCCAAATTGGGAATTATACAATGTCTTAAATTTTAAGTTCAGAAAAGATACACACATAATCGGCCCTTTTTTTGGCATATTTAACAGTGATTCATTCAAAAAAGGAAGAAAGAAAGAAATAGAGAAAGAAGAAAGAATGACAAGAAATGAATTGAGAAGTAAAAAATAAGTAAAACAGCTGATCTCCCGAAAAATAGAAATGGAAGAGAGATGGAAAGACAGAATCATAGAATTAGTGCAAGTGGAATCTAAGTTTAAGTTGGTAGAGATATTATGAGTAATGATCAACTGAAACACAGAAGATGGAGAAACGTATGGAGCAGTGGAAAAGAGGTTTGAGATTACTTAGACCAGCAAAAGAGGTTGAACTTCCTTGGATCGATAGAAGTTCATGCCTGGCAGTGAAGAATCTTTTTTACAGGAATATTGACAAAGGTCAGGAAGTCATGTAGAGAGTGGAGAGAGCACCACTTTCCCTTTTGTGTTTTCGTCAACAGCTCTAAATTGTTTGATACTCTCTTTGCCCCAAAGCGAGTGTCCACTTATACAAATAAATAAAGAAATAAATAATTGTCCCAAAATGAGTGAATATTATAGCGAAGTTACTAAATCAACATGTGTCGATTATCATGCCTAAATAGAACTTACAATGATGTAGTCTAACACTTACAAGTTACGATGATGTAGTGCAAGTAGAATTTTAGCCTTCAATTACAAAACATTAATTAGGAAATTAGTCATATGCTTGCTCTAGCTAAAGATCAGCCTTTCTTCGTGAAGAAATTAGTTTATATAAGAATTGTACTACAGCACAAAAGGTATATTCTCAACTCATTTTTCCCTCCAGGTCTACATCAAAATCAAGGAAAATAAAACAAAAGCACTTCAGTTCACACAAGCAATAGCTTTCTCCGAAACTATCTTACCTGCTCTTTCTGATTCCAATTCTCCAGCAGACATTATTACAGGTTCAACTCCCATGGCCTGGAAAATAAGTTCAGTTTGAAATGATTTTCCTTGGCCTTTTCCTCCCCAAATGCCTGTCCATTAGAATCTCTGTTAAAATAGAATTTCTTTCAACAAATGGATATAGAAAATGACGTAATTTAATCTCGGATGGGGAAAATTGCATAGACATGTCTCCTTCGGCAAACAGCCGCATTGCTCTACTATATGAAGAGAGAAAATGATTGCGACTGAAACTAAAGAAGATCTTCCTAGGCATAAGCAGTAAGCGGTCCAAAAGAAAGGGCTTATATGCAGAAGTGATGGTCAGACAGCCAAGAGTATAGCAGAGACAGAAGACTATTAAGCCCATTGCCATGTATTTTTTACCTAGAATCAAGGGGACTTTGGTGTTGAGAACGCTCGAAAGATAATTCTTGGCTATGTGGCACACTGCAAAAAATCTGAAACCATAAGCAGTAACAATAATAATAAGAGCTTTAAGACTTGAAGATTATTCAGAAACTAGACATAAAGTAACACTTTCAGCAAAGCTGGGTAGTAGTTGTTTCTATCTGACCCATAGCACAAAGAATAGCAAATTCAACTACAAAGCTATGTAACTGTTGGTTTGTTTTAACATTCTTTTAGAGGATGTAAAACAAAAGAAATCCTCAAACAGGCTACAACTATGTCCAGTGAGGGGCTGATCCATGACTGATACAGTTTCAGTGGAAACTAAATTACCAAATAGGATTATACACTATTTGCCATTTTAAGAGGCCAACCTTATGAAGTCGAACCATTAAGAAATATATGTGCGCGTGTGTATGCGTAGATCTATACCAAGAACCAATCGTTCCATAATCTATCACATCTAAACCATTTCTGTAAAGCACCTCTGTAGAATCAATGCAAAAAAAATACAATAGAATGAATAAAATGCAAGTTATATTCTGAATAAAAGAAAAACAAAAAAAACAAACCAAGTGGAAATATGTGACATTGCAAAGCACTCGAAACACTACAGCAATGTACGTATATCAATAACAAAGTCACTTTGAATTTGGAAGCAAAAGCTGCTACAGTAGAAGCCATAACAGTTCCGTAAACACTTGTGTAGGTTGACAACTTACCAACTTTATCCTGGAAAAAAGAAAAGAAAAAAAAGAAAAGAAAAGTTTAGTCATACACGCAGATATTGCTCGAACAAGTTAAGAAAAATGTAAACAGCAAGTTCTGACACAGAAAAAAAATAACCGGGAAAGTATCTCTCAGAACTAGAGGAGATGTTGACAGTAAACAGAACAACAAATAGACACAATAGTATCCATAGACAAACATTGAGTAACAACTTCGGAGTAATCAATGGCAAGTAAGAACAATTGTTGTGGACGAGCATACCATACCATGAAAAGAGGAGCAATATAATAGTCACCCTGAAGATACTCGAACGACCTCGTCACTTTTTGACGGTAATCAAACACAATATCCGCTGCAATAACACTAATTCAAAGTAAATTATCAAAAGAAGAAAAAATGATAAAATTCTATTAAACTAAAGCTCAAATTAGCAAAAGGCAATGACTACTTACAATCTCTACCAAGGAAGTTGCCGGCAAAGAGGTCGTCAATGATACCAGCCCTAGCTCCGACGGCAATGTTCATATTATCAGCCTCTTTACCTAGTCTGTAGAGATAATCCTGGCCGTCCTGGTCCTTAGCTTCCCATGAAGACTGCTCCGAAATTTTCTTCTCAACATTCTTCGCAATCGTCGGCTCTTTATCTCCATTTTGATTGTTGGAGGTCGCAAGCGAACGGACAACAATTGGGGAGAATTTTCTCGGGAATGGCGAAGAGATTCTGCGATTGAAGATTGAGGAAATTGAAGGGAAATCGGTGATGTAACAGTTGCCGAGGACCGCCATTGATTTGATTTAGCGATCGAAGCGTAAGACGTTATCGGTTTGGAAGATTTGGCGCCACATACGGTACATGTGTACTGGAATGGAAGTAGAATATAATCTCAAGAAAATAGAAACCCACATATATGTGGGCCTTTCTGAAACCCATTTCGATTTCGCTACTCCCAGACAAAAATAAGTTCAAAAATTAATCAAACTTCAATAGTGAATGCATTTACCATCGCCTTGCTCGAAATATAGAAATCTTTTTTTTTTTTATGTCATGCACATCATAAGTACAAATTTTGCTATATACATAGAATCTAGCACATATTTCCCCAAAATTAAAATGTATTAAACGGGTTTATTACAGAGTCCACCTTCTTTCTGAGGTTTTATCAAATATCATTTCCCTTCGTTATAGCTAAAGAAGGGTAGGCATCGAAATTTACCCAACAACATTGATATATATACGCATAAAGTAATCAGAAAATATGCTTCATAGTACTTTCAATGTCTAATGAACCCCTTTTTCATTCTTGAGCAATGCAAATATCTGATCACGGGCTCTGACAATTGTGTGTTTCTTTCCACTTTTCTCCGCACTTGTAACACCATTCAGCCCCGCACCTAAATAATAACCATCAAGATTTCATTTCCTAGAAAATTATACTTCGTACTACAGTAATCATGCGATTTCGTACATTAGAATTCAATTTCACTAGTGAAATGAAAATAAAAATAAAATAAAATACTAACCTGCAAGTTATGTGCTGACAACCCTCATTCTTTTCCACATACATGCTGCAGGAACAACATCTATTCCACTTATTCTTCTTGGCAAGAGCCCTTACCTTCACATCTTCACTTCCTCTTTCATCTTCATTCAAGCTTTGAAACTCCTCACACAAAATCCCTGCATGCCATGGGACCCGACAATGCGCGCAAAACAGTCTTCTACATACAGGGCACTCCGACTCCCTGATAACTTCATAACCATCGTGATCATTTTCAAGTATGGCCGAACAGTTCTTGAATGGACAGTAAAACTTTTGAGACTCAAGTATTGATAACTCACATAGTGTATCATTATAGATATCAAGCATTTCTTTTGAGATAATTGATCGCCAAATTTCTGGTTCGATAACCCCTTTACATCTTAAACCTGGACACGTAATCATTCCAACAAATTTGTCTTGGATTTTTACCTCAACATATTTGATGATGCATTCAACACAAAATGAATGGTTGCAGGTTTGGACTGTGATCATGGCATCTCTTTCTTTATTCTCCATACAAATCTCACAAAATCCATGAGATGATTCACCGTATTCTTTATTTTCCTTGTGACTAATATTAGAGTTATGATTATCACATGCCGCTGCCATTAAAGCCTCCTGGAACTGCAATTCTTCTGCATACTTGGCGTTGAAATCATCTTCATCTATATCTTCCTCATTAAGGTTGAGCAGTAGATCTGAAAACCAGTCAAAATCATACATAGCCTGGTAAGAGGTTGATGGTGTGTTTCCCATGACCGGGCAAAATGTGTTGTAGCTGATTGATTCCACTTAACAGGTATTGACTTAAAATTGAGGAGAGATGGTATTTGAGTTTTGCAGTTTTAACTATATATATAATAGTCACAGGTCATTCTATATACTTTTTATACCTTTCTTCTTCCTCCGTCCCAACAAAGATATTACCACTTTATTTATCGTTACTACGAATGAACTTTGAGCAATAATTTTAGGCTAATTTAATTATCCAAATGAAAATCTAAAACTTGTTACTGACGGTATTGTTGATGGTCTATCAATAACAAGTTTTAGATTTTCATTAGTATAATTAATTTTACCTAAAATTATTGCTCAAGTTTCATTCGTGGTGACAACAAAAAAAGTGGGAACGTCATATTGGGACACAGGGAGTATATAATAGCCGCGGGTCTTTCTATATTTTTTTTTTCTGGGTAAGTCGTCGGAGGGTTTTAATCTCAGAGGAAAATGCAGTATTAATACACTGAATCTTACATCAAAGACCAGTTCCAATACATAATCATTAAAATATAAACATTGACTATGAATTAAAGAAGAAAAGGCACAAGTAGGTCCAAAGTCGTTGGAGTGATCAACAAACAACACACGAAAGTAGTGTGTTGATTTGTTTATTGCAGTGTTCACAAATATTGAAGTTGGTTAATTTTTTACTTTTTGTTTAAATATTGTTTTGCTGTACTTTTATTATTATTTCTTTGTAGTTCGCTACTGGGCGCATTAATATTTTTCTTTTGTTTTTGTTTATAGAGTTGCATTAATTGTATGACACAATGAGAATCCACGAAATCTAGAGGAATGAACATGAAGTTTTGTTTGGTTTGCTGGAAGGGAAATGAAAGAATAAGATGATCTATTATTGGATGACATATCGACGGGTGTGAGATAAAAAAATGAACAATGGTCCCAGCTAAATGAAAATACCAAGTAATCTGAAGAAAAAAAATTTGTTCGTACTAATAAATTCCATTCCAAGTGTAAAGGGGATTAAAAAAAAGAGTCAATGTGCTGGTAATCCCTATGGAAGATTAAACTTCTGAATGTGACATTAATTTGGTATCCCCCACCCTTCTAAAACCACAAAGAAAGTAATATATTAGTACTATAAGGAGGAAATAAGGATTGAGATCACTCACCTAACGCGTTCAATATTAGGTAGTTAATGTTATGATATATTATTGTGTGGATGTCCTTTGAACCGGAAGTTTACAAGATAATCTTTCGCGAAGCTTAGTAGGGAAGCTTTGTAAATATTTTCAGCGAAGCTTACTAGAGAAGCTTTGTAAATATCTTTAGTGAAACTTATTAAGGAAGCTTTGTAAATATCTTTAGAGAAGCTTACAGAGGAAGCCAATTTCCTCCTATAAATAGTAGGCTCTAGTTTTCATTTCAATACACCTCAGAAGTTCTTAACTTCTATCTTTCTCTCTTGTATACTCTATAATAGTCTTGAAATAAAATATTCTCTATTAAGATTTTGCTCTTAATTCTCCAGTTTTATAACACGTTATCAGCACGACTTCGTTCTAGTTCCACATCCTGAGCTATAGTTACCAAAGTAGGTACGGTATTGGTAAGATCTACCTAGTCTCATTTCAAGTTATTTCAAAATATTATAATGTCAAATCTCACAAAACTTGACTTTGTAGCTCTTGATATTACGGGTAAGAACTACTTATCATGGATCTTAGATGCAGAAATTCATCTAGATGCCAAGGGTCTGGGAGAAACCATCAAAAACGGAAATACTGCCTCTATGCAAGAACGTGCTAAGGCAATGATTTTTCTCCGACACCATGTCCATGAAGAATTAAAACAGAATACCTCACCGTGAAAGATCCACTTGTATTTTGGGACAATTTGAAAGAAAGGTATGATCATCAAAGATTTGTTGTTCTCCCAAAAGCACACTACGAGTGGATTCATTTACGTTTGCAGGATTTTAAAACCGTAAGTGAATATAATTCTGCGATGTTTAAAATTACATCACAGTTAAAACTATGTGGGGAAGGAATTACTGATAATGATATGCTAGAAAAAACGTTCTCCACATTTCATGCCTCGAATATGCTCCTGCAGCAGCAATATCGAGAAAAAGGTTTTAGAAGGTATTCTGAATTAATCTCATGCCTTCTTGTGGCTGAGCAAAATAATGAGATCTTATTGAAAAATCATGAAGCCCGCCCTACTGGCTCTACTCCGTTCCCTGAAGTGAACGCGAGTATATATGATAATAATGGGCGAGGCCGAGGACGTGGTCGTGGACGGGGCCGTGGACGTGGTCGCGGCCGTGGTCGGGGAAGATTTTATAATCAGTATCATAATAATAATCACCCCAATAATGATGAAAATATATCTCGCCACCTGAAGTGGAATAGAGAAGATAATAAAGAAAAATCATCAGCTAGACAAACTGAGCAACCGATAAAAGTTGAGAATTTATGTTATCGGTGTGGAATGAAAGGTCATTGGGCCCGTACCTGTCGTACGCCAAAACATCTTGTTAAACTGTATCAAGCATCAATGCTGAATAAAGGGAAAGATGTCGAAACAAATTTTGTCTATGAAAATGATGATGTGAATCAAGACCCATCTACAAGTACACATCTGGATATATCAGATTTTCTCAATCCAGAGGGGGATGATTACATGCTTGATGGTGGAGAGACCCAAATAAATTAAATATCTAGATTGTAATATTTTACTTAAGTGTGTTTTATTTCAGTATGTTTGTAACATATTTAACTTTTGTTTGTAATATAAGTATTGTCTTATATTTTATTCCTTTTATTTTTCTTGAAGAAAATGGCTAGCAGAGATGATGATGTGTGTCTTGCAGACAGTGCATCAACACATACTATACTCAAAAATAAAAAGTACTTCTCTCAAGTGATAGTGAATGATGCTAATGTTAGTATAATATGTGGTAGTACAAAGATAATTGATGGCTCCGGAAGAGCTAACATAGTACTACCAAGAGGAACAAAAATCAGTATAAAAAATGCATTACTCTCAACTAAGTCTCAAAGAAATTTACTATGCTTTAAAGATATTCGTGAAAATGGATATCATATTGAGACTGCTAATGATGGGGAGATGGAATATTTATACATTACAAAGACTGAATCATGTAACAAAAGTGTGGTAGAAAAGTTACCTGTATTTTCCTCTGGACTGTACTATACAAAGATTAGCACCGTTGAAGTACATATGACAGTACACCATAAATTTACTGATATCAATGGTTTTATTATATGGCATGACCGGTTGGGGCATCCCGGTTCTAATATGGTGCGAAGAATTATGGAAAATTCACATGGGCATCCATTGAAAAACCAGAAGATTTTTCAATCTAAAGAATTCTCATGTGCTGCTTGCTCTCAAGGAAAATTGATAATTAAGCCATCACCAGCAAAAGTTGGAGTTGAATCTCCAAAATTTTTAGAGCGAATTCAAGGTGATATATGTGGACCAATTGATCCACAGTGTGGACCATTTAGATATTTTATGGTTTTAGTAGATGCATCTACTAGATGGTCACACGTAAGTTTATTATCAACTCGCAACTTGGCGTTTGCGAGATTACTCGCTCAAATAATTCGATTACGATCACAATTTCCAGATTATGTGATCAAGACAATTCGCCTTGATAATGCTGGTGAATTTACATCAGAGGCTTTTAATAACTATTGTACATCTATTGGAATAGATGTTGAACATCCAGTTGCTTATGTTCACACACAAAATGGTTTAGCTGAAGCATTTATTAAACGAGTTCAGTTAATAGCTAGACCATTGCTTATGAGAGCAAAGCTACCTGTCGTAGCTTGGGGACATGCTGTGTTACATGCAGCAGCACTTATACGCATCATGCCATCGAGTTATCATAAGTTCTCCCCATTACAATTGACTTATGGTCAGGAGCCAAATATTTCCCATCTAAGAATTTTTGGGTGTGCGGTATATGTTCCAATTGCTCCACCACAACGCACCAAGATGGGACCCCAACGAAGATTGGGGATATATGTTGGGTATGATTCTCCTTCAATTATAAGATATCTTGAACCATTAACATGAGATCTATTTACGGCACGTTTTGCCGACTGTCATTTTGATGAAAAAATATTCCCAACATTAGGGGGAGAAAATAATAAGCTGGAAAAGGAAATCAAGTGGAATACGTTGCAATATCATCTTGATCCTCGTACAAAGCAATGTGAACTAGAAGTTCGAAAAATAATCCACTTGCAAGAAATAGCGAATCAATTGCCAGACGCATTTACTGACCTAAAAAGAGTGACAAAGTCACATGTTCCAGCTGTAAATGCTCCAATACGGATTGATGTCCTGATTGGACAATCCGTTCATGAATCTAAACCACGCCTGAAGCGTGGAAGGCCTATCGGTTCCAAAGACAAAAATCCTCGAAAGAAAAAAGGAGCAAATTGTGAGAAAAACCCCGTCGAGGTAAACGAATCTCCTGAAGAGATACATGACAAATCTGATCAAATACTTCTAGAAGAAGTTCAGGTACCTGAAATCATTGAGAATGATGAGATCTCGATCAGTTATGTCAATACTGGAAAAAGATGGAACCGAGAGGAAACAATTGTCGACAATATTTTTGCATATAATATAGCGCTTAATGTTATGGAAAATAACGAGGATCATGAACCAAGGTGTATCGACGAGTGTCGATACAGAAATGATTGGCCAAAATGGAAAGACGCAATTCAAGCAGAATTAAACTCACTTGAGAAGCGTGAGGTTTTCGGGCCTGTAGTCCATACACCTGAATGTGTAAAACCAGTAGGGTACAAATGAGTCTTTGTGCGAAAACGAAATGAAGAAGGCAAAGTAATAAGATATAAAGCACGTCTTGTTGCACAAGGATTTTCGCAAAGACCTGGAATTGATTATGAGGAGACATATTCTCCTGTGGTGGATGCAATTACATTTCGCTATCTCATTAGTCTGGCAATACATGAAAAGCTTGATATGCGTTTAATGGATGTTGTCACTGCATATTTGTATGGCAGACTTGACAATGATATTTATATGAGAATCCCAGAAGGATTCAAGATGTCTGATGCATGCAATTCAAACTCCCGGGAAGTTTGTTCTATTAAATTACAAAGATCTTTGTATGGTTTAAAACAATCAGGACGGATGTGGTATAACCGTCTTAGTGAATACTTGGCAAAGGAAGGATACACGAATGATCCTATTTGTCCATGTATTTTCATTAGAAAGTCGGCTTCAGGATTTGTAATAATTGCTGTTTATGTTGATGATCTCAATATTATTGGAAGTCCAGAAGAACTTTCAATAGCTGTTAATTACTTGAAGAAAGAATTTGAGATGAAAGATCTGGGAAAGACAAAGTTTTGTCTTGGCCTACAAATCGAGTACCTTAAACAACGTATACTTGTCCATCAATCAACTTATACAGAAAAAGTCCTGAAACGTTTCTATATGGACAAAGCACATCCATTGAGTACCCCAATGGTTGTTCGATCACTTGATGTGAAAAAGGACGTGTTTCGGCCTCGAGAAATAATGAAAAAGTCCTTGGTCCAGAAGTACCATATCTTAGTGAAATTGGTGCATTAATGTACCTCGCTAATAATACAAGACCTGATATTGCCTTCTCGGTAAATTTATTAGCAAGATATAGTTCCAATCCAACCCGAAGACATTGGAATGGAATAAAGCACATATTTCGTTATCTCCGAGGAACTACTGAGATGGGCTTATTTTATTCATATAATTGTGGATCACAGCTTATTGGCTATGCAGATGCAGGTTATTTATCTGATCCCCATAAGGCTCGATCTCAGACAGGTTATTTATTTATAACTGGATCTACAGCTATATCATGGCGTTCCACGAAACAGACGTTAGTCGCCACTTCATCAAATCATGCTGAAATTATAGCAATCCACGAAGCAAGCCGTGAATGTGTTTGGCTAAGATCAATGATTAAACACATACGAGGGACGTGTGGATTGGCTTTGGATGCGAAAAGTTCAACAACACTATTTGAAGACAATACAGCATGTATAACTCAACTCAAGGGTGTATATATCAAAGGAGACAGAACAAAGCACATATCACCAAAGTTTTTCTTCACTCATGATCTTCAGAAAAATGGTGAAATTGATATTCAACAAGTTTGTTCAAATGACAATCTTGCGGACTTGCTTACGAAGTCATTACCAACTCCAAGATTTGCGAAATTAGTGCATGATATTGGAATGAGGCGACTAAGAGATATTGAGTAATGTTTTATTCAGGGGGAGTATCCAGAAGATACTAAGATTACATTGTACTCTTTTTCTTTCGTGCGGGGTTATTTTTCCCACTGGGTTTTGTTACCCGCCAAGGTTTTAACGAGGCAATGAGTGTTGATTGAAAAGATTTTGCGTTGTACTCTTTTCCTTCGAGATTATTTTTCCCACAGGGTTTTTGCTCAGAAGGTTTTTAATGAGGCAACACGTGATATCTTAGCAGCGGACATCCAAGGGGGAGTGTTATGATATATTATTGTGTGGATGTCCTTTGAACCGGAAGTTTACAAGATAATCTTTCGCGAAGCTTACTAGGGAAGCTTTGTAAATATCTTCAGCGAAGCTTACTAGAGAAGCTTTGTAAATATCTTTAGTGAAGCTTATTAGGGAAGCTTTGTAAATATCTTTAGATTTAGAGAAGCTTATAGAGGAAGCCAATTTCCTCCTATAAATAGTAGGCTCTAGTTTTCATTTCAATACACCTCAGAAGTTCTTAACTTCTATCTTTCTCTCTTGTATACTCTATAATAGTCTTGAAATAAAATATTCTCTATTAAGATTTTGCTCTTAATTCTCCAGTTTTATAACATTTAAAGCATTATTACATCAAATTTTACATTTTTGGGTTACTATTCAGCTAGTAATAGTAATATAACTCCGAAACTCATTTCCCTTGAATTTTAATTCTGCCCTCAAAAGGGATTTTTTTTTCAAATAATTCTCTTTTAAATCATTATCTACCTAAATGACATTTGGGAAACTTTATATACCAAAATGACCATTTTTTGTGAAATCGGCATTGGCATTGCCGACTTTGGGTTGAAGTCGGCACTACCAATGCCGACTTTAGGCTAAGCAAAATTCAACCGGATTAGGGTTAAGAAGAATTAGGGTTAACACGGGGGAATATTTTGGGAGTTTGATTGTCGGCCATTGTCTGGTAAAAACGGCATTGGCATTGCCGATTTCTGGGTGAAGTCGGCACTACCAATGCCGACTTCAGGACCGGTCAAAAACTCTTCAAAAGCGCCGCCTCCCCCTTCCCCCTTCCCCATTCTAACCATACCCTTCAAACCATCCCCATCTTCATCCATCTTCATTCAAACCAAGTCCCATCCCTATCTTCATCTCACTATATTGCTCAGAAATCCCTTTTTTTTGTCAGAAGATCTTGTCAAAAATTCGAAATCATAAGGTTAGTGCTATCATCTTTATCTTTTTCGATGAAATTAGAATATGTTAATTTGTTGAGTTTATAATATACATGTTAATTTGCTTATGTGATTTTGTATTAATTTAACAAAAAGCTATTTATTAAAAGTTGATGAAAATTCACATTATCGACTAAATTTCGTTAGAAAGTTAACAAAAATGGCCATTTTCTGTTAGAATATTAACTGATAAAACATGTTAATTTGCTTATGTGATTTTATATTAATTTCGTTGGAAAGTTAACAAAAATGCCTACTTTCCGTTAGAAACTTAACTAAACTGTCCGAAATTTAACAGGTTTTGTGTTTTTCTGTTAAATATTTAACAAACAGCCCCTATTTTTATCAAAAATCCCATTTTCTGTCAAAAATTTAACTAAACTGTTAGAAAAGAGCCCTTTTTCAGTTAAATATTTAACGGGCCAGCCTCTTTTTTAAACGAATTTTAGTTTAATAGTTTTGTTGTTTGTTTCAGATGGACCAATATCATGATAACCAAGCATTTGTTGATCCCGGGCCGTTAGATGACTCCGTATTAAATGGCAAGATAAACACCGGTCACGTTATATTTGGGCTCAACAAGAAGTTGAGAATATTAGATTTAGGCGCGGTCCGGAACCTCCTAAAAACTTGGATGTTAGGATTCAGAGTAAACTTTTAGATGTTGGGTTTTACGGCGTTTATAAACTAGGTTTTTTCAAATATGATTGGCATTTGTTAGAGGCTTTGGTTGAGAGATGGCGTCCAGAGACGCACACATTTCATTTGCCAGTTGGGGAGATGACCATCACCCTTCAGGATGTTGGAATTTTATGTGGCCTTCCTATAGACGGGGATCCTGTGATTAGTTCCCAAACCCATATGCAAAAATTGGAATGGGTTCAATTATGCCACGAATTACTAGGGATTGAACCACATGATGGCGTATTGAAGGGTGGTAGATTGTCTATTAAATGGATTATAGACGAACTGACTCAGTGGGATGAGCTTCCTGCAAATGCCCCGCCCGAATTGGTTAACCAGTATACTCGGGCATATATTTTGATATGCATAGGGTCACATTTAATGCCGGATACGAGTAATGTCTTAGTGAAACTCATGTACCTCCCACTGCTTAGGGACGTTGACACGATCGGGAACTACAGTTGGGGTAGTGCAATGTTAGCCTTTTTATATCGGGACTTGTGTGTAGCGACAAAGCCCGATGCGAAAAGTTGTGCTGGATTCTTAACAATTGTACAGGTATGTCAATTATATTTTCTTATATTATTGTAGTGAAGAAAATATGTTTTGTACGTGACACAAATTTTTTTCTTTATGTTATTTTTTTTTAGCTTTGGGCTTGGGAACGGTTGTTGTGTTTACGACCCGTAAGGACACGTGGAGATGTCATTCTTCAGGATGCATTATCCCCATATGGTTGCAGGTATTCTAAAATAAATTAAATTTAAGTCCACATAATATTCTATGTACTTAATTTTTATTATTACACACTAATTTGTATGCCAAATTTCTCCATATGTAGGTGGCAATGTCCTTTATCATATACGCATCTTACCGTCCACAACTTGCGTGGATACCGGGATCAGCTGGCGTATTTGAATGACGATCAGGTTGAGTGGCAGCCGTACTTAAATGTCCAGGGTCCACCATATTGCTTCCAGGGACAGGCTATATGGAGAGCGAAGGTGCCCCTCATTTGCTTTGATAGGGTTGAGTGGCACCTTCCCGATCGAGTAATGAGGCAGTTCGGGATGTTACAGAATATCCCTGACCCACATGACACGAGTGATTACCTGCATGGACTAGATCGACGAGGTCGGTCAGAGGTTAATTGGCCTGAATTCCACATAGTTCCCATCGGAATGTGGAATCAACGGGCTAATTTGGTGGTGGCTGGGCAATATGGTACCGAGGATGTAGATTACACACATTACTATATGTTATGGTACCATAGGATTACACGGTTATTGATCCAGAATCCGAATGCTATAGAGGATGGGGGGTACAGGGCGCATGCTAGTCGTTATGAGGGTTTGGTAAGCTAAATAGTACATATTTACTTTAGTTCATTTTTATTTGTTCACAATTTATCTTATCGTTATAATTTATTCCTTTTTTGTTATTTTCAACAGATTCAAAACCTTCAGCGTGCATACATATCCAACGAGAATGCCATATCTGAGGTAGAGGGATACGGCATACGCTCACAAAACCTATATGTTACCCGTGGTGTCATCAGACAATCCTTATCATCTATTAGACAGCAGAAACGACTGGATGCCCTCCAACCTCCTCCCCCACCAGTAGATCGTGTTCAAGGGGTGCCACCGAGATGAAATCGGGTTCGTAGACGTGCTCAACACGTGCAGGATGATCCAGAGGTACATGTTGAGGAGGCAGTGAATGAGGGGGACAATGACGAGGAAGGGAATGATGAGGGCGGAGATAACGAGGATCCAAACACATTTACAGGACATGACGCTTTCTCCCAGGCAGGAAACTATGGATTCTCTCATACACAGATGGATTATACTCCAACTCCCCCGCCAAATTTTGGTTTTACATCATATGGTTCGGAGAGTGGGAGTGGAAGTCGAAGAAGAAGCGTTGACTATGCTCCAAGTCGACCTCTAGGGACGGGTTTCACATCGTATGCTTCTGGGAGTGGGAGTGGAAGGAGAAGCTTTCAAATGGATTATACTCCAACTCTACCTCCGATGTCGCTTCCGGAGGCTACACCTTTTGGTCACATAGACCCAACTCAGGAACCATCGCCATCTCGTCAAACTAACACATCACGAATAGGTCGTGTAATTTCTCGCCTTATGCCTAGGAGAGGTGGAAGGCCACATAATCCCCCTAACAATTACACCCCATCTGCATATCCCTGATGGATTTCCTATTTGACCGGGATGTGGTCAATAACTATTTGGATTGATGTAGTATTTATATGTATATAAATAAAATGGATATTTTGTGGAATTTTGGAATAAATTTAGACCCTAAATATTGACATGGAATTTCATCACAAAAAATCAAACAAAAAAGGATTTACATAAACATCTCAAATAAATTTATCAGAACTGTCAAAAACGGCACTACCAATACCCTTTTTATCAGAACTGTCAAAAACGGCACTACCAATACCGTTTTTATCAGAACTGTCAAAAACGGCACTACCAATACCGTTTTTATCAGAATACTTACCCTTTAAAAGGCTTGGTGACCTCAAAAACAAATTCATCCATTTCTCATCCATCTCTCTCAAAAATTTCTAACTGTCATAATGGATTCATCGCTCCCCCGCTGGTATCGTGGCAAACAACCTCTTTATGGTAATCCCGTTCAACACTCCGATGCTCAATCTAATCTCTCTCAAATCGAACGAGAGTTAGAATCTCCACTGCCTCGTATCATACCTGGTCCCGCTGGTATTGCAGCAGAGGCCGTGCGACGGCATCACTCCGGAAAAGTTCATGTCTTTCAGGATCCACCCCAGTCGACCCAAGAGGCCATAAGGAGAAAGCTTGAAGAGCCGGAGGAGGATGAAGATTTCCAGCGCAAACCATGGCTTTCTGCAATGGATCATCTCACTGCAGAGGGTACATATTTCCCGTTGAGAACGATCAAGGAGAAATGCAAACAACATGACAGGGTGGAACAGGTATAATATTTTACATTAATTATAGTTAAGGTTGATATTTAAAAATAATTGGTCGTTATGTTTTTGTTTTATTAGGTTGTTGTTGTCGTGAAGGAGTGCAAACCAACTG
The DNA here is from genome assembly GCA_026119855.1 of Campanula takesimana. Lineage (NCBI taxonomy): Eukaryota > Viridiplantae > Streptophyta > Magnoliopsida > Asterales > Campanulaceae > Campanula > Campanula takesimana. The sequence goes on from JAOWBW010000857.1 coordinate 258,601, forward strand.
GTTATGGCTCTGTTTCGGTGACTTTGAAGGATCCGACTGACACAATTGAAGCTTTCATTGCTGACAATACGCTCGGGTATGAAAGTGACATAGGTGTTGGTGCTGTTCTAATACTTAATCAGGTATGAAATATTTTACTTAACATTACACTCCCTAAGGATATATTCCTTAACATTTTGTTCTAAATGTTTTGTTTTGTTGATCTATTAGGTTGTTGTCTTTGCCGTCACACGCTCCAAAAAACTACTTAACATTACACTTTCTAATGTTTCTAAGGTCTTCCCAAAGATTGTTAAGTTAATGTGTTGGACATGTAATATATGGATTTGTGTCGGATTTACTACCTACCGGGATTTATGTAATATTTTCCTATGTGACCGGGCTGTGGTCACTGAATTTATTTGATTTTTGTTATATTTCCTATGTGACCGGGATGTGGTCACTGAATTTATTTATTTATGTAATATTTTCCTATGTGACCGGGATGTGGTCACTGAATTTATTTATTTATGTAATATATTCCTATGTGACCGGGTTGTGGTCACTGAATTTATTTGATTTTTGTTATATTTCCTATGTGACCGGGATGTGGTCACTGAATTTATTTATTTATGTAATATTTTCCTATGTGACCGGGATGTGGTCACTGAATTTATTTATTTATGTAATATATTCCTATGTGACCGGGTTGTGGTCACTGAATTTATTTGATTTTTGTTATATTTCCTATGTGACCGGGACAACAAATAAAAAACATTCACGAATAGTTAAATATATCACAAGTTCAAATATAATAACATCCACAAATACTTAAATATATTACAAGTTCAAAGTTCAAATAAAACAAACATTCACGAATAGTTAAACAAACATATTACAAGTACTAGAAAATAACATTTAATCTTCCTCCCTAAGAGTTGGACATCTTCTTTTAGTGCGACCTTCTACCTTGCATATCCCGCAACGAAACTTCCTTTTCTCCACCTGCCAATCCATCCTATTTCTAATCCGCCTTGATTTAGGTCTTCCTTGCTTCTTATCACGACGGTGCATCGGGTTAGGATAAAAACTTGGGACAAGATGATCTACATTCCAATAAGCCTCGTCATGGATCGGATTAAAAGTGCCCCTCCATGTATTGTAGTACGCCTCAAGACTGTAAAAGAAATCAACATAATTCAAACCGTCAATATGTTGGGCTTTGAAGCAGGCAAGACCATGCGAACAAGGGTAATGATATTGCACCCATTTGCCACAAGTGCATGTTCGAGGACCCAATTCCACCACTTGAACCCTTCCACCCCTTTCACCGCGTCTCCCCGTTGTCACTTGATAAACACCTGATGCAGTATTGTTAAATCTTCTAACATTATGATACCCAGCCTTCTTCAAGTTGAAGTCATACTTTTGTTGGACCCTTTGACTGAATAGTAGTCTCGCATTTACGTTGGGGTTACCAGGATACCCCCCTAAAGCCCTTATTGATCCCGAGAGTCTACTTTGAAAGTATTCCACACACCTATAGAAGGCCATCTCAACAATACCTGAAACAGGCATCCCACGCGCTCCTTTCATGACACCATTAAAAACCTCAGACAAATTGGTAGTCTTAATTCCGTACCTATATCCACCATCATGCGCCATTGACCACTTTTTAACATCCAAAAACTCAAACCATTTAACTGCCTCGAGATTGATGATACGAATCTGAGCCAAGTAATTTTTCATCTTCCGTTCCTGGGTGGCGCTAACAGCACGCCAAAAAAGATCTTTTAAGCCAACACCCTTATGAGCATAAAGGAAATTAGCTCGTAAATGCAACATGCACCACCTGTGCACAACATCTCGTGGCCATCCGTTTTCTCCCACAGTGGCAAGGATCCCATTATGGCGATCAGATATCAAACAAACTTCACGACCCCTAATAACATGTCGGCAAACAAGATGTAAGAACCAAGACCAGTTTTCATGGTCCTCTTTTTCAACAAGAGCAAAAGCAAGTGGAAGTAAACTATCATTCGCATCAACACCCATAGCAATAAGTATTACCCCTTTATATCTTCCATGCAAGTATGTGCCATCAACAGAAATGACAGGACGGCAATGAGAGAATGCTTCCAAACAAGGGCCAAATGCCCAGAACACGCGGTCAAAAGAACCTGGAGGACCAGCGTCAGGACGGTTAGAAACTGCACAATGGTTGAAGGGTTCCACTTTTGAATAGCTGCTAACAAACGTGGCAACTTTCTATAAGATTCGTCCCAATCCCCATATGCTTGAGCGATGGCTTTTTGTTTACCACACCATGCCTTCCGATATGAAACATCCTTACCGTACTTTGATTTTATATTTATCATGATAAGCTTAATCTTGTACTCTGGATCAGCCTTGACAAGATCGAAAACAAATCGTCCTATAAACTTAGCATCTAAATTAGGATGATCGCCGCTAACATCTGAAGCCAAGCAAAAATGTGGACCCTTGTACTTAGTTACTTCCCAGTACCCACCCTTCTTCAGACTCACATTCACATAGAAATTGCAGGGGAAATCTTTCACCAAACACTCAATAGCCCACTTTTGCGGTGTGCTCTTTCTCACCTTGAACCTCAAATTCTTCATAATATGGTACTTCTTTATTTGGTACTGCACATCAATCTTCTCTGCGAAGCGAATTCCTTTGGCGATTCCATCACTCTCCGCATTCCATTCTGCAAACTTGTATTCACTATTATCATAATTCTCTGACCTTTCACCAATATCACGGTAAAATGGATAGTCTGCTCTCCCATACATTTGATTATGCGGTTCACCTTGAAAAGTAACCATGTGTGCTCCTACATCACCACCTTCCCCATCATCACCCTCATTCTCGCTATCAGTTGGACTCGAACAATCTTTATATCCAGAATCAACATCAGAACTTATTGCAAGGATATGACCTTCATAGTCTGAGTCATCATCATTTTCACGTTCCTCTACCTCTTCCTCTTCCCCTTCCCCTTCCACTTCTGCTTCCACTTCCGGTTCCACTTCCGGTTCCACTTCCCATGTGTTTCAAAACCACCAGTATATCTCTCAAGGTAGTTAACATTATTATCAAAAACTAAAAAATCCATGATAATATACAACTGCAAGCTACCTACCCCACCTAATTGAGCAGAAACATCAAACATGACTTTCATACACATATCATTCTCGACTTCAAACGGAATGTAACTTGCAAACCCATTACCCATCATATGAGGATATCTACAAATAACTTTCAACTTAGCATCTCTTGGATCTATATCAATTTTCTTATATAACTTCCTAATCAATTTTTCGTAACCCCAACGAGTTTTTGCCCTAAGTGGAAATTTCGGCCCCTGTTCAAGATTACTATCTGCAAACGGGTGTTCATCATCTCCTCCCCAGTAGCACATGAAAATAAGTGGAAGTCCACTCATATTTTCCCCTAAACAAATTAATTCAACAGTCAAAATATATATAAAAAAATGCAACAAATAACATCATTAAAATTTGTTACATTAAGAAAATTTCTTGATCTTCAAAAATTTATATGAAATGTCAAAAATTTAACTGAAATATGCATGGAAATTTAACTGAAATGTCAAAAATTTAACTGAAATTGTAAGAAATGTTAACAAAATAACAGTCAAAAATTGTTAATGTAATACATTAAGAAAGTGTAAATCATATATGCATGGAAATTGTAAGAAATGTTAACAAAATAACAGTCAAAAATTTAACTGAAATGTCAAAAATTTAACTGAAATATCAAAAATTTAACGAGTTTTGCGTTGGATGTTAAATGTTTAAAGGACAACACATCTTTTTTTTTTTTTTTTTACTGAATTATAGTTTAATAACTCTAGTTTGCATTCACATTATACAAATAAAAACATATAACAAAGATTAAAATGTACCTTAGATGCTTGAATCAAATTCACCAAATACAACTTTTGAGCTTTCAACTTGAAAGGGAGAGAGAGAAAAAATGAAAGATGAGAATCAGATATTAGAGAAGTTTGTGTTTTGAATATGAAACGAGTGAAAACTTCTGAAGCCAGTCGCGGGTGTTTTATGGAGGCCTAAAGTCGGCATTGTGGATGCCGACTTCAGAAAACCCTAGTCAAAGTCGGCATTCCCATTGCCGATTTCTGCCAAATTGCAGACTCCCAAAATATTCCCACTTTGACCCACTTTAACCCACTTTGACCCTTTAAACCCTAATCCGGATTTTTGCTTAACCTAAAGTCGGCATTGGTAGTGCCGACTTCAACCCAAAGTCGGCAATGCCAATGCCTATTTCACAAAAACTGGTCATTTTGGTATATAAAGTTTCCCAAATGTCATTTAGGTAGATAATGATTTAAAAGAGAATTATTTGGAAAAAAAATCCTCAAAAAGGCTCAGGCTAATAAGTCAAAGGGACGATTAGATTGCAGCAATCAGCAATCCATTAGAAAAAGAAAGTTGAAATTTCTTCGTGGGTGCTTACATATACATATTTCCCTCACGATTATGACAGAAGCACGAGAAAAGAAACGAGAACATGGTCCCTACACAATTCCAAACTCCATGGCATGACTAGACGATAATTCCATTTCTGCTTCTTTGTTTCTATTTCAAGGTTCTGCATCTCTATCAACTCAACCATTTTTCAGAAACAATTAAATACAAATCTTTTAACCCAAATTCTATAGCAGGAAGGCAAATTTCAGACTCTCATTATGATGAATTTAAAGCTACTTGTAATTGCCTTCCTTCAAGAAACATGAATGGAGGGGGATTATTTGTCATTGTCTACAAGTGTGTTCTGATTTTAATAATTACTGATATTGCAATTAGTTTCTTAGTGAACCCAATGTTTGTGGCAGATAAATTCCAAAATTCAGTCTAAACAGGACCCAAGCTTTTAGATCAGTTACCATATAAATTACTACGTTCACAAGGAATAATGATTAGCATACCTTACAAGCTTACATACTGTCCAGATGAATCATGGCATTTTCTCAATTGATATGCAGCTGAATATGTCTTTTTTACACCAGCTTTCTCCTCCGTTAACCTGAGGAAAAACTTCTATCATGTTAGAAAATGAACAAGAAAACTAAAAAGAGAATGCGCAATCAGCATTACAAGACAAACAAAGATTACACCTATGTTGTAGCCATATGAACGTATAATCTGATAACTGGTTGCATACAGTGGACAAGTATGATGAACAGATTTCAAGAGAAGCAGCAGTCAATTTCTTGGAAGATTTACCCCCATGACATGACCACCAAGATTCACCTGCACGTATCAATGGCACTTCAGATATAAGATATCAAGACATCCAGAACCTGGATCTCTGTACTTCATCAACGCTCCAATGTATTGCATTAAGTCTTCTTGAAACTTTTTGAGTATGAAAAGTAAGAAGAGATCAAATACTCGTGCTAAATAATGTTATTATTGCAGAACATTTTTCATTTGTGTGTAAGATTAGTGGACCAGAAAAAGATACTGTTATAAATTATAGAGATAACAGTACCAACACATGTGTTCATGACTTCATGTTAATGAACTTGCAGGATTTTTCTACAACTTCTTGCAACTTTCTGGCCCAAAAAACATGATCAATTTATATCAGTCCAAACGACTATGCAGAGTGGATAATTCCAAATATACTTGATTCCTGCAATTTCCTATAGCTGAAAAATAAGGGGCTCAATGCACAGTTCACCTTGAAACCAAATGGAAGTACAAAATTACAAATGCACATAGAGGTAGAATTCATTTGATGAATTTGATCACAACTTACAATTCCAAGAAAAGTAAACATAGACCACCAAGATCATAACTAAATCTTCAAAATCACTTTTTATTTGCATTACTTGAGCATATTGTATGTTTTATTTCCAAAATTACATCCTAGCATTTTTCCAATATCAAAAGAAATCTAATCATCAAATTTCTTTTATGGTGAGATACACCAAATATAATCTGGTACACTTGACTTATAAAACACTTCTTCAATTCACATCAGTAATCATTTTTCACACACACAAACACACACATAAGAAATAAGAGGGCTTCTCAACTCAACATAGCCAGGGGGTCGAGAAATAAGAGGAGGTCACACACACAAATGCAAGTCGATTTCTCTCAAGAATGTATAATAAACTCTATCTGATAGAAACCAAACTCAGTCGAGGTTGTACCTTGTAACTTTTTAAGGTTGAAAAAGAGAGAGACAACATGATACTCTTTTGCCTAAATATTGTGGACTGATAAAATGAAGAGTAGTTCAGGACAAGCATAAATTACTCATCCGTCTTTGAACCTCTCCTGTTTTACTTACCTCTCCTGCATATAACACAAAAGTCAGAGCAAGTTCATAAATTCTTTTAGACGTAGCACAAAACTATTACCAAATATCACACCTAAAGGGACTCTCCACCTAGACGACTTTGTTTATCATTGACTTGCAATTTCTCGTGGCTAATTAAAATGACAGACATCAGTCAAAACAACAAAGAGAGAGAGAGAGAGAGAAGAACAAGTAATAGAAGAAGAAGAAAGAAGGTTGAGAAGAGAATCCTAAAAAATTAGGAATTAAAAGGAGGGACATATGGCCATTACAAGCATAAGAGGATACAGTTTAACATTTCTAATTTTCAATTGTAAAACAAAGATTAATGGCATCAAATATCAGGAATTAGAAAAGTATGTATCTTCATTTTATGCTAACACACACGATTCAGGAAATAACAACTGCGACCCATACCTATAAAGTAATATATTCAAGTGCATTTCACATTCATATTCTCCAATTAAAACATCTGTAATTCTGCTTCCTAAAATATTTATTGGTAATATCCATGGAGATAAGGAACCAAAAGAAAATACTAAAGTATAATAGTTTACAAAGTAACACGGATTGGATCTGGATGACATACCTTTCCTGAAATTTTCCGACCATGAGTATCCCACTTCAAACACGAACAGACTAAAACTCAGCGGTGATTTCACAGCAGGAACCAGAAACGATGATTCTGAACAATTTCTTTGTTCCACGAGGAGGCAAATGAGCATGCCATGCTGAAACAAAACTACAAAAATTCGTCTCATGGAGAAGACTCAAACTGAGAACAACCTCTGAACAGCTGCAATGGAGAATCAAACAGGTAGAAACAACATGTTAATCAAGAACCGATTCTTCTTCTCAAAGAGGATCTGGAATGGACAAAGAATTGAAGCTCACTCATAAAAGTTATTCCAGAATATCAAAATACATAATTACATATGAAGCATTCCCAAAAAGATTATATTTTTGATAGGTTTTTCAACCTTTCAAATTCAGAGCCCCTCCGTATAGTGCATGTGATTTCCTCTGTGACCGAGTTATCCACAGCCAGTGTCTGCTCCTGTCCTGGTGCATCTTCATTATAGCTGGCAAAGATTTAAATCTCTGTGCTGCGCTCAACCAAAGCTTGGATCTACATGAAAGTTCTTGAATTGGATGCTCACATTTTGCATCCCTTTGAAGTGTGTAAGTTTTTATGGTTTATTTGTTCACACAAATTATAAAATTTAAAAATTCCTGTTATGAATTTTGTATTGGTTGAGTAGCAAACACTTTTGTTGACAAACATCATGTTAAGATCACAAGACATGGGTACACTGAAGACATGATTTCAAATCCAAACAGAATGCTAGTTGAAACCAGTAAATATTGGGATTGATTTATAAATGAAGTTTGTTGAAAGAATGAGACAAAGCGCTCGCTTCAAGGTTATTCACAGAAGGGCATATATTTTGAAGTCCACGAATAAATGAATGATAATAATAACAAACAACCTAGACATCTTTCCAGTTCACATACCAATTTAACCTCACATAACCCTAAACCTTGACAGTTTTCACATGCTTCAGAATCATATTGACAACATCGCGAGATACCCTTCCTGCCTCCAATTTCAAGTGATGGATACCCTTCCTGCCTCCAATTTCAAGTGATGGATCTTTTCTTCTGTCTCTTTTTCAAGGCGCTTCACATTATCACCCGAATATCCACTGCTCTGTTTATCTGACCATGCAAGAGCAAAGAAGCAGAGTTAGAAAAGAGAAAAGTACAAATACCAAATCAACCAAGAGCTTGTGAACTACAAGAGAGCAAAAGGTTCCATTTCCACAAATAGTTGTCATCAATATCACTGTGTCCCATTTACCTCCGCAATTTTCTTCTGGAAATCCTGCTCTGCTTGTGCTCGATATCTAGCTACCTCCTGGTCAGCCTCGTCGTTGGCTTGTTTCAGTCTAGCCATTTTTGCTGCAAGTATAGGTAGAAAGCTATTATGAAACAACCGTTCAGAAATCATCCCTTTCCATGCAGAAGCGGGTTTAGAATCAATCAATCCCATCCGCCCCAAGTTGAAACGTAACAAATTACAGATTCATGAAGCTTAATGCCTAGAGTCTCATAAACCTACTATTAGAAGGGTGGAATGAAAGTTTTTGCAAGTGAAAACTCTATCCAATACTATGCATTTCACTTTAAGTTACCTGACTGAGATTCAAAACCTTCCAGTGCAAGTATACATGAGAGCACATATATGCCAACTTTATAACTCCATCAGCATAACAGGTGAAGCAGTTATACTTGGTTTTAAGCAGTTTTCTTCTAAATTTAAGCTCATTGGATAAGCTTGCAATTCATGTTAGCTGACTAAAATCATTTTGGGGCTAAGGCTTTGCTGTTTTTATTGTTGTTGTTAGTGGATAAGCTTGCCAGAAGCCTTATAGAAATGTCCAATAGAAAAATTGTACTCTTATTCAGAGTTGAAGTGCAGACACTAGGGCATAATATAGCTGTTATATGTGCTTAATCTTACAGGGAGATTTAAGCATATCAGGCGGAATAGGGGGAGAGGGTAATTGATACATTCATTTGATTGGTTAAGCAAAATATCCCTAGAAATTTCAAACGTTTCGGAACTCATATGTCAAACATGTAACTTATACAGACTCGGAAGTAGCCAGCAAGCCACAAAGAAATGTCTAAACAAGTTCTATAAGGCCCTAAACCTGACTATTCAAACAGAGAGTCCCTGAGCCAAAAACACCTATATCTACTAAACCCCACAAAAGACTCCAACATTCTTTCCAACTATATGGACAATTGAGCACACCTCAACAATCTTGCTGGCATTTGTTTACCCGAATTAATTGTGCACAATTGCACCACGTGTTCACGCCCCCAGTGTGGTCGGGTCACACGTAAGGGGGAATATTAAGGCTTGATATAAATTGTGGGTGCTCTCTCTATCACCTTAAGGTTTTAGAGGAGTTGGTTACTTAACATGGTATCAGAGCTCTAGGTTTGGCAAGGTCAAGGGTTTGAATCTTCTCGCTTGCATTTATCCTATAAAAATAATAATTACAAAGGGTACGTATTGGCCCAATTGCACCCTATACTAAATCCACGTATACACGTGAGGGGGAGTGTAATTATCTAAGCATGATATACATTGTGGGTGTCCTCTTTAATCTATCACCTTAAGGTTTTAGAGAAGTTGGTACTTTTATATGTGAGAACGCCAATCCAGCCTAGTGATTGAAACACTAAAATTGGTCATTTTCTCTATATAACATCCCTCATAAGGTCTGCTGACCTGCTACGCATCCTTATTTGAGAAAGGAGACAACAGAAATGTTTTTTTTTTTTGAAATGTTAACTATTAGTTAAATTTAGAATGATTAGGCCTAGGACTGAAACCTGCTTCCCAAGCTTAAATTCTCTATGTTACGAAAATTGAATATACATACTTGAATCACCTTATGCCTGAAAGTAGGTGAAGGTCAGGTCAACAAAGTCCATAACAGATACCTGCAACAAATAGATATCCACGAACACGGGATTTTAGATCACAACAGGTCTATACTCTCTAGTGCAAGAACACAGAGCTTTGTACTGAGATACACAATGATAACAAGAGCAGAAGACAGCCAATATAAATGTACGGTTTTTCTAACGTGTGGCCTAAGGGAACATGTTAAAGCCATTTATAGCATTCACTTCATTTATTAAAACTTCATTTTTACTACCCGTTTCCATAATTATAAAAAGTTTCTTTTGTATCTATGGAAATCCACATATTTATGGAAACATCTTTTTTATAATTATGGACAGTAGCTGACCTAATAATTATTCAAAGTGGGTACACAACTTACACTACAAGTAAGTTAATGTCAACATTGGGATTCAAAAGCAAGATCACAAAGTTGCATTGTCCCCACTCAACTAGGCGTGTTACCTAATAAATAGATGCACTCTATGTAATTATTTACTTAAAAAATGTGTATATATACTTACAAAATATTCCTCTCCCCCCCCCCCTCCTAGCAAATGGTGATTATTAAGTGGGGTGCACTGCACCCCATTGCATTGCAATGGGTCCGCCCCTGGTTATGGAAACGGATAGTAAAAAGGAAGTTTAATAAGTGAAGTGAAATATATACCACTTTTGGCAGCATTGAAAATTTGTCGAGCTTCTTGTTCTGCAACTAAGAGTTGTTGAATTCCACCTTGTCTTCTGTAGTCCTCCATACTACCTTCAATTCCTTTAAGGACAAGTTAGAGAAATATGAAAACAATACAGTAAAATGCTAGCAAAGGGCAAGGATGACACTGAAGAATAAGTAGAAAGAAAATGCTGTATCGAGATCTAAAGGTTTATTATTAACATTTCACAGTGCAATTAGATTTAAGCGATGCATCATCTACAAAATTGAATTAATAGAATATATTCAATGGAAGTCCAGAAACCATAGACCGACATTGCAAATCCTTACATCTGAAATGATATTGACGAAACTTTATAGATCAAATCATCAAAATCTCATCAGAACGCAGAAAAGAAACAAGAAGGGCGATTTCATAATGAAATCAGTGGAGATGTGGAATGATAAGAAATCAAGAAAAACTGCGCGAGAGAAAAAAACATATTTGAAGAAATTGATGGAGAGTGAGTGAGCGTTGATAATGTGAGAGAATGCGGAGGCAAACGTCGGAGCTGGGGACGATCTGACCGGCGATCAAATCAGGGATGAGCTCCTCCTCCTATAAATGGTTGCGTTATATTTAAGTCACAACGTCTGTCCTATTTATACGCGGTTGATGGGCCCAAGCCTGGCCCGTTATCGAAAGCAGTGCGGATCAACGGGCTTTATCCATCTGGCCCACTTTCTTTTCTAATCAATTGCTTTGCGGATTTAACCGATCTTTTTATTTTGTGTAGTTTTATTTTAGGGACGAAAAGTCACAAAATTTAAATCAAATGATTGTTAAATATTAATTGGATATTTGATTTTATAATTAATGAAGCCTACAAACATAACATCCAATCAATGCTTGAAGAATTAGTTTGTGACCAATGTTTTGAGCTTTCTTATATATTATACTTCCTCCGCCCATCTGAAATTAAATTAGAAAAAAAAAAAGTATTTTGCGTGCATTCCTTAAAAATAGAAAAATCAACAATAAATAATATTTTATATCCTATATTTTTTAATAAGTGGGATTTACTTGTCTCACTTACAAAATTGGCGAGCCTTAGTTTTCAATCCATTTGTCCCATTTCTTGATAAGTTTATCTCAAAATTAATATCTACTTTCTAAATGAGTTAAAACTTACACTTATTATAAATGTTTTTTTTTTAAAAGAATAATACTAGGGGCACAAAAAAATCACAAAATCTTGCTCACAAAATCCTAGGTGTAATGATTTTATTGGTGTTTTTAATTAAAGTGTGGCAGGTCCATTATCGATGCAACCAATAAAATATCGCCACCTCATTTTGTGAGCAAGATTTTGTGACCTTATTTTGTGCCCCTAGCATTGCTCTTTTAAAAAAAGAAAAAGAACAAAAAAAGACCAGTTTGAATGTTATAAGCGTTGATCTATCTGATGATTGGTAAGAAGAAGATAATTCACGGTTCATATGCTTAGTAAGAATATGAAAATAATCAAATTGAGTTCATGGGTTTACCTGGCTGGTCAGTTTATGGGCAAATAAATTTTCGAACCCTATTAAAAGAGGGAGCTCGACAAATTAAATGATACCGAAATGATAGAATCAATGGACGCGCTGAAAATGCTCTAAGGTTTTCGGAAATGGTCGAAATAGTAGAATAGGAGGATTATGTTAACTAGCCCTTGGTAAACTTACCAAAGATGAAAATGATTTATTTGATATTATGGATGACTGGTTACGGAGGGGCCACTTTGTTTTCTAAGGCTTGTATGAATGAGAGACATTTGATAAGACTAAAACTACCGCTTATGAAACTTTTTTCTTTTTCTTTTTTTGAAAATATAAAACTCAGTTTAAAGTGTGGGGGAAAACTTTTTTTTTTTTTTTTTGTAAAACCGACTCTACTTGAACTATTTCTTATGAATATAAAAGGTTGGAATTATAGAAGCGTGAATTATTTAATTCCTTGGTTTCTAAGAAATAAAAACATTACATTTTCCCTCCTAAAATAAGTAGATGGAAAGCCAACTATGGAAGAGTGTGGAAGCTTGTGAGAAATGCAAAGGTTTGTTTGTTTCTCATTTTCGAAGCATATAAATATTAACTGTTGTTGACCCGGACTGTTCAAGTGATTCTCGGGAATGTTTTTAGTTTAAATCTGCTACACTACTACTTTTCTTCACTTATACTTTTCAATAAAATTGGCTTTTTGTGCGCTCCAGTTCATTGCCCAGGTAAGTTTTAGTTTATGTTGTACCCAAAAAACATTAAAAAATATATTTTCACCATTCTCGTGATACTAATTGTCAACATCTTCGGCTCATCATTATAATTTATTATTTCACTCTGCTACTTTCAAATTTTTTTTAATAGTTTTTTCCATACTCTTCCTCCACCTCATCTGTCTCTCGCTGCTTTCTCAATTGGGGTTATCTTCTGGAGTCTTGATTTAGGTTTGCTTAACAAAAATCATCATTTTCAATACTCCTTCTTGAAATAGTTGCTTTTAGCTTTTTGATCTTCGATCTACCCCTCTTTTACCTTAACCTGTAACTCACTTCCCTCCAACGGTCACTAATCTCTATCAATAGTAACCGACAGTTCTGATTCACTTCTTACTCCCAAGAACCCAGTTGCATGTATGTCTTCAACAAGTACATACATTCACCAGTGATAGTCGTCGTTCCGAAGACCATTGCGTTTATCAGTAAAACTAATGAAGCACCTCACTAATTTTATTTTCTGTTTCTTCTAGGTTAACCCAATAAGATTATAAATACTAGCCTTTCGATAACGTTTTCAAAATGGGCCAAAGTGTCAAACCCTACTTAATCCTTTAATCTGCTTGTTACTTATTAATCTAAAATTTATTCTTAAATGGCCCACTAATATATCGTAATTGATCCATTATAATTATTACTATAAAAATCCCATTATTATAAATATTATAACTTAGTACTCCAATTAAATAAATAATTTAACTTTTCTAATGCTTAAAAAAATAGGGGACATTACACTTCTTACTCCCAAGAACCCAGTTGCATGTATGTCTTCAACAAGTACATACATTCACCAGTGATAGTCGTCATTTTGAAGACCATTGCGTTTATCAGTAAAACTAATGTCATCGACACTAAAATTGTTGTCTCGCCTAACAACGTATGCCATAATCTACCATGGCATTCTTGAAATATGCTTCAATCCATATATTTTATTTTTTTGGGTTGTTGATAGTTTTTGATAATCATATTTTTCTGCATAATTTAGCATTTTTTTATACAATAAAAAAGGTTCATTTTTGTTTTTGGACAATAAAGAGGTTCTAAAACTAAGAAGAGGAATAGTATGCAATATTTCCCTTGAAAAATGAAAGATGGTGAAGGTAGGTTAATTTGACCAATTTTTTTAAATCGATGATACCATGACTCATTTGTTTTCTTTTATTACACTATTTACCAGGGTTTTCTTTTGTTGATTTTATAGTGAGATTTTTATATCTTTCTCTTAAACATATATATACTGTACAACACTAAGTGAATGTTTCTATTAAAAACAAAAACAAAATGAATGCCATTCTTGGGGAGGAATTAACCCAATTATACTTCGATTCATAATGTAATATGGTCAATTATTACGATGTTTTTATTATAATGAAATTGCTTATCAAATATTAAAATATCTTTTGATATATAGTTATCAAATTTTAAATAACCGTGCATCGCACGGGATTTAATCTAGTTAATATTAATATTCTAGATTTTTTTAATAAGTGGGATTCACTTGTCTCACTTCCAAAATTGGCGAGCCTTAGTTTTCAATCCCTTTGTCCCAATTTCTCCAATTTCTTGATAAGTTTGTCTCAAAATTGATATCTACTTTCTAAATGAGTGTTGAATAAGCACCACAAACTGGCTCACTGAACACAAATAACTGGGTCCATTTGGTTTATCACAAGCCCACTCAAAAGTCTATGGATGTTATTGGTGCTCAATGGTAGTATAGTGGAGGTTTATATATCACAATCAAAGCTCATATCGTTCCGATGTGGGATGGGGATTTCACATGTTCTTTTTTTACAAAGAAAAAAAAAGACTTGTTTGAATGTTATAAGCGTTCATCTATCTGATGATTGGTAAGATGAAGACAATTCACGGTTCAGTTGCTTAGTAAGAATATGAAAAATAATCTAATAGAGTTCATGGGTTTACCTGGCTGGTCAGTTTATGGGCAAATAAAGATTTTTATCTTCGAAACCTGTTAAAAGAGGGAGCTTGACAAATCAAATAATACCGAAATGATCGAATCAATGGACCCGTTGAAAATACTCTGATGTGTTCGGAAATTGTCGAAGTAGTAGAATAGGAGGATTATGATAACTAGCCCTTGGTAAACTTACCAAAGATGAAAATGATTTATTTGATATTATGGATGGCTGGTTACGGAGGGGCCGCTTCGTTTTTTAAGGCTTGTATGAATGAGAGACATTTGATAAGACTAAAACTACCGCTTATGAAACTTTTTTTCTTTTTCTTTTTTTTGAAAATATAAAACTCAGTTTAAAGTGCAGGGGAAAACCTTTTTTTTTTTTTTTTTTTTTTGTAAAACCGACTCTACTTGAACTATTTCTTATGAATATAAAAGGTTGGAATTATAGAAGCGTGAATTATTTAATTCCTTGGTTTCTAAGAAATAAAAATTACATTTTCTCCTTACTTTAGACATCGTAATTAAAAAAAAAAAAAAAAAAGAGTAAGATAGAATATAAGTGAACCGCGCGGAGGGTAATATTTGGTATCAATTCAAGGAGACCAGATGAGATGATAACAAATTTGCAGGTGCAATAACATTAGTCATGGCTTATACAAAATCTCAGCCCCAAAATAATTTACAGACAACAAACATGTTTACTTTGTGCCGCCATCTCAACTTTGGCCTTAACAATAATAAATAAGGTTAGGCTTTTCCAATCAAATTACACAACTCCAAACAAGAAAAGAAGAAGGCAAATAATTGCATCAGATGTTTTATTACCATTGACTTTATGTTGAGAATTAAAATTAATTTGAAATTCCGGCCGCTAATCTTGCTCTCAAGTCCTTGCGAAGAATTTTGCCAGAGGGCGCTTTCGGAATAGTATCTGTAAAAAATACTCTGTTTATTCTTTTGTAAAACACCACCTGAAAATCGTGAAAAAGCAACATGTTAAATTCCACATGTAACAATTTTGGAGAATATATATATATATATATATTTAGTTAATTGAAATAGGAATAATTATATTTGTCTGTCTTAATATGTGTGTTTATTTTTATTAATTAAAATATTATGTACCTGTTTAGAGATGAATTGCTTGATTTCATCCTCAGTTATCATGGAACCATTGGCTCTCACTACAAATGCAACTGGAACCTCTCCTGCTGCTTCATCTATCATTCTGAAATATTAATTCAATGATTGGCATGTTAAAAAGATATTCCTGATGAGTATAGAATTTTATTGATAATCTCCGGAATTAGTTTATTCATTCCATCTCTTGTATAATCTCTAACCTCAAGCAAACCGGAAAAGAAAAAAAATGGAATCTACAATCACAAACAAATGAAGTCACGTGATAAGTGTTGTATGACTTGTCAAAAATTTTAAAAATATTGTATATTTTACTTATTTGTACATTGCATACACCAAAAAAAATCACACTAAAACTATTTATTTTTTCAATGCAAAGTTATTGTTTTGAAATGATAAAAGAATTGGGTTAAAAAAAAAAATTGTATGAAACGGGTCTTGTTAAAATAGTAAATGATTTGCCCTTATAGGTGGTGGAGCGGGTCAAGCCCATTTCCTCTCTCAACAAAATATGTCTCACCATGTGAAACCGTCTCACACAAAACTTCCTTAAAAAAAAATGCGACATTTAATAAGTAACGAATTAAAGAAAGTGTTTACATTTGGTCAGGGGCGGACCTACATACATGCTTAAGGGGGCCGCGGCCCCCGTTTGTAAAAAATAAATAAAAAATTACTAGTGCAATTTTTGTAAATTTTAATTACATTAGTGCAATTAATTAAACTTTGCCCCCCTTTTAGAATAGAAAAAAATACACTAAATTTTTTTCTTACCCCCTTATACTAATAAAATTTATTTTGCCCCATTTCAAAAAAAATCCTGGGTCCGCCACTGCATTTGGTAAGTAACGGCTTAAAGAAAGTGTTTTAATAAGCATATCCAAACAACACATACTCATAAGAGTCTGTTACTGCAATGGGAGTCTGGGACTTAATTCTTTGGGTCAGGAATCATTTGGTTGAATTGGACGTTTGTGGTAGTACTGGAATCTTGGACCAACTGGTCGAATAAGAATCAAGAAAAAAATAAGAGGTTCCAAGTGTAGTGTTCAAATATTTGAAAACACCACCACCAAATATATAATAAAATTTGAAACAAATATTTCTTTTAACAAAAAAAAAAAAAAAAAAAAAACTTTCATTAAATACCATATTAATGGTCAATTTCTTTTATGAAGTTAATATTCATTTTATTTTAGTAAGAAGGGAGTCTATAGAATAAAAGTTTGAAGTACTTACGAGACAACTGCAGCATCAGAAATGTTAGGATGATTGAGGAGAAGGGCTTCAAGCTCGGCGGGAGCTACTTGGAAGCCTTTGTATTTTATCAGTTCCTTCAATCGATCTACAATGAATAGCTCATCATCGTCGTCATGAGTCCTATATCTCCTGTGTGTAGCCATCCTTCTCTATCTATTGTTCTAAATGTGGCCTCTGGGTCGTTTAGGTAACCTGCAAGTAATACAACACAAAGCAAAATGTTACTACCACGATTCGTTTTATGACATTTTTACAATTAAGTGGGAATTATCTCATAGATCATTTAAAACATACTCATAATGCCAAAACTGAAAAACAGTCCCACAATGTAATCAATGTTGCTAGCAAACATGATGAAAGGAAAAATAATTAACTTAATTAAGCAACATTTTAATTGATGGCTAACTTGTAATAACCTTAAACAATTGATTGTCTTGTTCACCTAGAATGTAAAAGTCATTTATTCGGACAGTTTTGCATCACAAACTTTTTTTGTTTTTGCACCCAAAATCTAGTAGCAATATTTGTTTAATGTTTTAATTGATGGTTAGGACACCATTATAAGAGGTAGGAGAATCACTATTGATCTTCTATAAACTATTGATCTTCTTAAAAAAAAAATATAATTGATCGTTAAGCTGTAAAAAAAATAGTTAATTAGAGGGGGTTGTTGAACCTCTCTACTTGTCTTTATTTCTTCTTCTGTCTTTTTTCTTTTGTTTGTTTGTTTGATAGAGTAGGTGAACCTAAAATGTATCTTTATATTTATCATTAGTACATCTAATGTAAGTGCTAATTAATTTTGATATTAATATCATAAATAGAAAAAAGCCAAAACGTTCATATACGTGACTACACATAAGGAACGGCGGGTCACCTTGATCTGGATTCTGACCATTACACAAAAGTATGGTTAATTAACTACCATTCGAATAAGTGATTATTTCCGTTAAAAAAAATATTGATAAGAAAGTTGTACCTTTCATGATTTGAGCCCCTCTAATACAAATTTCGCCCGCCTGATTCGTGGTAGAGAGTCACCAGTATCCGGATCAACGATTTTCATTTCAGCATTTCTAACCACACTACCGCACGCTCCCGACTTGATCTCAAAAGGTTTTTTAGCAAAAGCCAAGCACATTGCCAAAACTGGTCCTGCCTCAGTCATTCCATAACCCTGCACCATTAAATTAACAACTCTCGATATTTTAAGGGTTAAAAAGTAAATATTATTATTAATCCAATTATCAATACCATCTCAATGGAGTTAGAGTAGGTACTAGACTAAATTATGTAAAGAAAATTCAATGGTTGTTAGTGGTTGGACCAAGTAATAAATGGAGAAACAAGAATCAATTTTGTGCCTCGCGATCCAACTAAAAGTAAACATGTTAATGTGGTTTGTTTGGAATAACGTGATTGAAGTATTCTACGGATAAAATTAGCGCTAGGTGAGTGGTATTGTGCATATATTCCTAACCAGAATGGGTAGTGGTGGACATGTTCACTTTCCCATTATCAATACTTTTGAGTAATCTTCTCTGCATCTATTTTATGTTAAAAGCTCACATTAAATTTGAGCATATTTAGTTTGTATTTCTATGCATTTACATTTCATATGATTTGCCACCAAATGTATAAATTTTTGACGATTTGAAAGAAAACTATCATATTTTGAATACGGTTTTTTCTAACGTGTGCCCTAATGGCACATGTTAAGCGATTTAAATATGGAATTCAACACTTTTATATGCTTTCATAAATATTTAAGATTCCATATATAAAAAATATATTTCGTTAATTATGAAAATAAATGAGTTAAAGCAAGTTTAATAAACACTTCGATTTCCTTATTTAAATCATTTAAAGCACATGTTAGAAAAACCGGATGAAAATATAACAAATAAACCAACCATTATACTTACGGGAGAATATCACTCAAAAAACTGATTAATTTGTTGGATGTTTTATTTTAGGGGTCCTTCCTTCAAATGTAAATCATATAAATAGTTTTGTTATTCATATTCAAAACAAAAACTTCTGCTGGCATGTAAAGTGACAACTGCCAACAAACAAAACAAATGAGATAGATAAAACTTTGTAGCTCATGCATCCCACGTTTAATTACAAAAATAAGCCGCATTATTTGATTCATTGTTTTTTTACTTTTTATCTACATTTATCTAATTATTCCATTTGTCTCAACTGATTACTACAAAATTATATTGAAAACAACCAATAAACTGAACAAAAAAATAAAAAAGGGAATAAGTAAACCAACCATTCTGAAGTACTTCCTCCGCCCCGAGCTAATTGTTACATATTTTTGTTTTGCACGTTCCTTATTAATTGTTACTTACCTAAAATATTCAATTTTCCCTCTCTTACTCTCTCACAACAACTATCCACTAACTTATTTTTTACTTTTACTTTAGTAGAAAATTATAAATATAATACGAAAATAAATACTCCCTCTGTCCCTAAATGAGTGTCCAAATTTCATTTTAAGAGACACTGAAAATCTCAACTTTTTGAACAATTTGGTAACAACGATTCATATATAATCTTGTAATCTCCTTTCCAAACCTTTAGTTTTGCACGTAGAAAGATACCGGTGAAAAAAATTTCGAAAAAAAACGTTTAGGGAGAAAGTTATGTTAAGCAAAGACACTCATTTAGGGACAAAGATTTTTTGAAGATGGACACTCATTTAGGACAGAGGGAGTAACTATTAAAGGCATAGAGAATGAGTTTTAAGGCAAAGAGAGAAATAAATTAAAAGAAGAGTGGTTTTGGATAAACTAGTTCCTCCCAATAAGTTATAAAAATTCCTGTTTTTTTAGCCCTTCTTAAACCCCAAAAGGGCTAAACCCTAAACCTTAAACCTTAAACACTAAACTTTAACCCCTATAATAAAAACAGGACTTTTTATAACTTAGGGAAACTAGTTTTCCCCAAAATTTTCTCTTAAAAGAATTAATATTGAATACCTGACCAAGTTTGGCATTAGGCAACTTTACTCTCACGGCATCTTCAAGCTCCTTCCCTAAAGGTGCCGCTCCGGACATAACCGTCCTTATCGACGTCAAGTCATACTTATCCACCTCGCCGCTCTTCGCCATCGCCAACACAATCGGCGGCACAAATGGCCCGATCGTCACCTTATACTTCTCAATCAGCTCCAAAAACGGCACTATATCGAACTTCTGCATTATCAGAATCGCCGCCCCGACTCTCAACCCACATAACAAAATCGAATTCAGAGAATAAATGTGAAACAACGGCAACACGCACATCAGCACGTCCTCGCTGTGCATATACAGATTCGGGTTCTCTCCGTCCACTGCTGCGCCACGCTCGTCACGAGTCCCTTGTGAGTCAACATCACTCCTTTCGGCAGTCCCGTCGTGCCGGACGAGTACGGCAGCGCTACCACGTCCTCAGGTGAGATTTCAACCTCCGGCAATTCGTTTTCGTCTCCCTGAATTAATTCCGAGTAGTGCAGACAACCTTCCGGAGCTGTGTCGATGCAGATCACCTTCAATCATTTTCCGACGCGAATTCTCTCACCTTGTCAACGTGACAAGCCTGTGTGATGATGATTTTCGCGTTTGAGGCCTTGGCTTGCTTGATTACTTCAGGGCTCCTAAAAAACGGATTAGCCATGGTGGAAACGGCGCCGAGGTAAGAAGCGCCAAGGAAGGCGAAGATGAACTCGACGGAGTTTGGTAATAAAAGCATGATTGTATCGCCCTTGCCGATACCGAGTTTGT
This sequence comes from Campanula takesimana, assembly GCA_026119855.1. Lineage (NCBI taxonomy): Eukaryota > Viridiplantae > Streptophyta > Magnoliopsida > Asterales > Campanulaceae > Campanula > Campanula takesimana. The sequence continues at coordinate 279,506 of JAOWBW010000857.1, forward strand.
TAAGACTAGAAGCGACTTTTCGCGACGTAAACCTCGACGTCGGCGTATGTATAAACCTTGCCGGTAGCTCCGTCGATCAAACAAGGACGGTCACTGAACTTTGAGATGTTTTCGAAGCAGTAAGAATGCAAAGGAAGGTGATTAGGAATGTAGATATCTGGGAGTTTTGATCGGAAAATAATGTCCTGTTTGGCTACAGGTGATTGTGATTCCTCCATTATGGCTGGAATCGGATTGGAGTTGGATTTGGATTATGCTGTAAGAGAGAGAGAGGTGGGTAATTAAGAAAAATGATTTCAGAGTTGGCTGAAACCTGAATTTGAAAAGTACATTTGATTGGAATATAAATTGGACGAAAAGAGAGAGAATTAGTCGAGGGTTGGCGGGGTTGGCGAGGGGAGTTTGATGGGGATACTGGGTTGTTGAAGGGGCAAAAGTGGAAGAGAAAGTATGATTTGCTCATCAGACGGAGGAGAGAAGTGAGGTTGGTGAGATCGATCGGTGGTGGGTTTGTGTGGTAGGGGAGGTGGGGTCCATCAGTTGATGATGAGGTGTTAATTTGACTTTCCACGTATGCGAGCTTTCACCAAGCTGCTACTCTTCCGTCCCGGACTAAGGTTTTTAGTTTGACTTTACACGGAGAATAAGAAAAATTAAAATTTGTTAGTATGAAAAGTAAAGTAGGAGAAAGTAAGAGAGAAAAAGTATACAGAAAGTTTTTGTTGTGAGAATAACAAATGGGTCCCATTATCGATTTTAAATAATAAAGCAATTAAGAACCTTAGTCTCGAACAAACCAAAAAAATAAATAAAAACATTAGTTTGTGACAGAGGGAGTACTATACTATTGTTCACCGGAACTATTTCTTGTTCCGGGCATGATTATGGATTTATGATACGAATTTACATACGAGTATTATACTCCCTCTGTCCCGGACTAAGAGTCTTACCCTCATTTACACATTTATTAATAAATATTGGAAGTGATGTAAATATTGTGAGTGTAAAAGTAAGTTGAGAGAGAATGAGTGGGAGAGAATAGTGAATTGATTGCGTTGTGAGTATAAAAGTAAAATATGAGAGAGAATGAGTGGGGTGAATAGTAAAGATTCTTTGCCATTTTAGGAATAGGACTCTTACTCTGGGACGTATCAAAATGAAAAGTAGGACTCTCACTCTGGACGGAGGGAGTAGTAAAGAGAAATGCTAGGGGCACAAAATAAACTCACAAAATCTTGCTCGCAAAATGAGGTGGCGATATTTTATTGGTTGCATCGATAATGGACCCGTCACACTCTACTTAAAAATACCATAAAATCATTATACCTAGGATTTTGTGAGCAAGATTTTTTGTGACTTTTTTGT